>JASDQU010101859.1:57807-74961 GCA_032191745.1 Picea mariana
TCTCAATTCCTCCATAAACCTCTGTAACCAAATCATTTCTTTACTAGCCTCTGTAGCAGCAACATACTCTGCTTCTATTGTTGAAAGTGCAATAACCTTTTGCAGTTTCTAAACCCAACTCACTGTTGTTCCACCTAAAGTACAAAAATACCCTGTGGTGCTCCTCGTGCTATCTTTATCACCTGCCATATCTGAATCAACATAGCCCTGTAGAACAATGTCTGAACCTTCAAAACATAATGCATGAGTAGACCTCTCAAATACCTGAGAATCCACTTTACTTCCTCCCATTGTTCTTTACCTAGATTGTTCATATACTTTCTCACAACTCCCACTGCATGTGAAATATCTAGTCTTGTGCAAACCATCGCATACATCAAATTGTCAATTGTTGATGAATAAGGGACCCTGGACATGTATTCTATCTCCTCCTATGTCTTGGGACACATTTTCTTATTTAATTTGAAATGGATGTCAAAAGGTGTACTAGCTGGTTTTACATTCTGCATTCTAAACCTCTCCAACACCTTCTCTATGTACTTACCCTTAGACAATATCAATTTGCAATTTTTCATGTCTCTTGTTATTCTCATACCAAGGATTTTCTTTGCAACACCCAAATCCTTCATTGCAAATAAATTATCTAATTTCTTATTGAGCGCATTTATATCCTACATATTAGACCCTGCAATAAGTTTGTCATCTACATACAATAGCAAGATAATAGTTCTTCCATTTTCTATCTTTTTAAAATAAACACAGTGATCAGAATGACATCTACTATAACCTTGTTTTGTCAAATACCACTTCCTTGGAGTTTGTTTTAGGCCATACAATCTCTTCTTCAACCTGCATACCAAATTCTATTTCCCTTTGACCTCATGCTCCTATGGTTGCTGCATATAAATATCTTCCTCCAAATCCCCATAGAGAAAAGATTCTTTTACATCTAACTTTTCAAGATGCAAATCTTCTACTTCTACAAGACTTAAAATAGTCCTAATTGAAGTCATTTTAACAACAGGAGAAAATATTTCATAAAAAATTATAGCTTTCTTTTGTGAAAACCCCTTTACAACAAGTCTAGCCTTGTACCACTTTTTTCCTCCATCTTCTTCCTTCAATTTGTAAACCCATTTATTTTGCAATGATCCTTTCTTGTAGGCAACTAAACCAACTCCCAAGTCTAGTTATTTACCAAGGAATCTATTTCTTTTTTCAAGTCTTTCTCCCACTTCTTTTTGGTGTCTACCTACATTGCCTCTTCATAACATTCTCGTTCACCAGAATCAGTAAAAAATAAATAATATAATGAAGGAAAGTATCGTTGAGGGCGTCTACTTCACCTGGTAGATCTTCTAACAACACTTGCAGGAGTTTGAGGTACATGTTGATCCTGTTGTTGTACATTTTGATTTTCTGGTACCTTTGGAATTTATTTTTCACCCTGGTACCTTTGGAGTTTATTTTTCATGTTTCTTTCCCTTCAATTGATCTTTGTACATGAACTTCTCATTGAATATGATATCTCTAATCCTAATAATTTCATTATTTTCATAATTCCATAAGCGATAACCAAAATCATTAACACTATATCCAATAAAGGTACACTTCTTGGATTTTGCCTCAACTTTTGTTCTATTTTCTTTATCAATATGGAAAAATGATTCACAACCGAAAGTCTTCAAAAAACAATAGTTTACCCTTTTACATGTCCATGCCTCCTCTGGAATTCTACCATCCAAAGAGCTTGAAGGTCCTATGTTTATTAAGTAAACAACAGTATCTACTTCTCATAACTATAAGGGAAAACCAACACACAATCTTATACTCCTTGGACACACCATGATTGTCCTATTCATCCTTTTTAATACACAATTTTCTTTTGGTTGTCCTAGAACTATCTTCTCTCTATGAATCCCATGGTATGAACAACAATCATCAAAATCCTTGCTGCAATATTCACCTCTATTTTCTGATTTGAGACACTTCAACCTTTTTCCTATCTCATTCTCAACCAAAGCTTTCCATTTCTTAAAAGTATCAAAAACATCATATTTTTGTCGAATGCAATAAACCCATTTTTTTCTACTTGCATCATCAATAAAAGTAATATAATAGCGAGAGCCACCAAGAGATGATACATGAGTTGGTCCACATACATCTGTATGCACAAGATCTAACCTTCCACTCTTTTTTCCTTTTTCGACTGTGAGAAATCTGACTTTCTTCTATTTTCCATAAACGCAATGCTCACAGAAATCCAAATCAATTTGTTTAAGGTTTAAGATCTGGCAAAATATTTATTTTGTGAAGTATCTGCATCCCTTTCTCACTCATGTTTCCAAGCCTATGATGTCACAGTGTTGTATCCACTTCTGTAGAAGCTAAAGATATAGAATAGTCAGTATTATTAGTACATAAATACAATGTACCTACCTTATCTCTGTTTGCTCTCACCAACGATCCTTTGGTGACTTTCCACATCTTATCTGGATATACAACCTTCACTTGCCAACTGCCCTATTAAAATTAGATTTTTCCTTAGATCTGGAATATGTCTTACCTCTTTAAACAACCATTGGTTTCCATTGCTTTTCTTTATTTTTACCTTTCTCATTCCAACAATTTTGCATCGTGCATCATCACCCAAATGAACGTGTCCAAAATCACTTTGAATATAATCTAGAAAATGTTTCCTATGGGGTGTGGCATGAAATGAAGTTCCCGAATCTACTACCCAAGACTCGGAAACATTATCTATAGAAAGAATCATAGCATCTTGTAACACATTACCTGTTACATTTGCTTCTTGATTTTTCTCCTATTGTTCATCTCTTTATTTCTTTGGAGCTCTGCAGTCTTTTTCAGATGTCCTTTCTTCCCACAATTCCAACACTCTATCTTTCCAGTCTTTCTTCAAATGTCCTTTCTTCCCACAATTCCAACACTCTATCTTTCCAGTCTTTCTTCAAATGTCCTTTCTTCCCACAATTCGAACAGTCTATCTTTCCAAATCTGGAATCTGGATTTGGGTCTGCCTTCCTAGAATTCCCACGGTTCCTGATCCCTTTCCTCTATCCTTTTGTGTTCTCTTGTTCTCCATGTTTAACCCATTACCTATTGTGTCACATTTCCTCACTAAGGATAACACCAACAAAATCATCAAATTTTAAAGTGTTTGACCCAGAGACAGAATTACTTACAACCATGACCAAGCCGCTCCAGCTTTCTGACAATGAACACAAAATTAGAAGAACCCTAACCTCAACATTGATGGGCTTAGTGATCTCTGGTAATTTCTTCTACGTAGAATTATTTAGTGGCTACAAAAAAGCTTTGAACAGAAACCTAGTCTCCTTCTTCGTGGCACCTTTTCGCAACTTCCACGATTTTCCAATTTTGTATCTGTGACCTGATTGACAATGGAAGATTATGATATATTTCCCAGCAATCCTGTAACAAATATTTAATGGATTCCATACCTGTAATTTAATGTGATTTGTTGAGTTGTTTTTATATTGAATTTTCTTTCAACAATCTATCGTGACATCATTTCCCTCCTCCACTTCCTCAAATATCTGGTAACTTCTTTTATACCTCCACCTGTACGCTCCTAAATTACCAACTCATTGAACTGTCTATCTTCCCATTACAAACTGGCTATGATTTCCTTTATTGCAGGTTTACAACTTTCATTTAAGATATAACAAAATCCTAACTTTGCTGGTAGTTCAGAGATGTGAACTCTAACTCTGTTCCTCTTGCGCGTGCCAATGATCAGCGTTTTGGAGAGTTTCACTGCACATTGATGTGATCATTTTGTGGGATTTCTTTGCGATTTGGTGGAATGATGAATCTATGATAACAAATTGTGATTTCTTTGGTGCGGTCATGGCAGATTCAAGCCTCTCCCATATAAATCTGTTTTTCCATACATAGCCAGCGATTTCGTTCAAACTTCCAACGATCCTTGCCTATGTACGTGGCATCATTTCTTTGACAAATTATAATCCATTTCACAGGTTGACAGTATTATAAAAGCGTCCATGCAATCTGACTTGTAACTGGTGTGCAACTTTCACTATCTCGTAGCTCCATGGAAACCCTAGCTCTCTGACTTGTAACTGCTGTGCATCTTTCACTATCTCTTAGCTCCGTGGAAACCCTAACTCGTATCTCGATGGATTTCTTTCTCTGAGATCATGGCGATCAATAAAGATTTAGGTAGAAGCATTCCAAGTGGCAATTAACTTCAAAGATCTCATTTATTGATTGCGCTCTTCTACACTCCTCTGGCAACCTAGAAGTGCGTCTGGCTTCCAGAATCTCTGATTTGATAAATGAGAGGTGGCATATCGCCACAGTGATCTGACTTAATTCAATGCTATCACCAGCCTCCATGGTTATGGACATGATCAGCTTTGCATTATGCGCATAAATTTCTTTATTAATGAAGAAACAAGGGACAAGAATAATAAAGATAATTCAAATTTTAATTTTCTTTAATGTTTTTAATCTTATCTTTGAAGGAGAAATTACTCAAAGAGAGATAAAAAACTTGTATGTATTTTAAATAACATCAAAGATATTCACCATCTTTGGTTTCTTAGCATAATGTTCAAAGTTAAAAAATAAACCTTTTGATGCTACCATATGTACATGCAACTCTTATCAAATGATCATAAGCCATATGACTAGATATTAAATTACTAATTCTATAAACTATTGACATGTGAATGCCAAACTAAGGCAAAACTTTGACAAGAATCCGATTCTTAAAAAACTTGTATGTATTTTGAATAACATCAAAGATATTCACCATCTTTGGTTTCTTAGCATAATGTTCAAAGTTAAAAAATAAACCTTTTGATGCTACCATATGTACATGCAACTCTTATCAAATGATCATAAGCCATATGACTAGATCTTAAATTACTAATTCTATAAACTATTGACATGTGAATGCCAAACTAAGGCAAAACTTTGACAAGAATCCGATTCTAAGCATTGTATTTGATCAAAGTGAGCAAATTTTTTTTCAATGGAAGACCGGATTTCAAGAAAATCGATGCTTCACTCAAATCTGAAACCATAACCATTGGTTTGTTACATAACTTTTAAGCATATTTTCTCAATATGTAATATAAAATTATAAACTTCATACAAATAAGCTTTAATCAATTTGTTTTATCTTTTGGGAAAGTATAAATTGAGAAAATGATATTATTTTTGAATAAAAGTTTAAGGCTTGTAAAATGATGCAGGAGCATCATCTCACGTCAGCTAGCCAGCCACGTCAGCGGATTTCAAATCGTGCGTGTAAGAGAGGCGCAACCTCATTTAAAATTTGAAATGAATATAATTAAATGTTTTAGGCTGTTGAGCCGTTGAGCCGTGCCTTTACGCAGGTTGTGGATAAGAAGGCCTTTAAATGTTTTTGTAAGGCTGAGATCTAGATCCGATCTGTGGACTAGACAACCATTGAATGTAATTGAATAGGGTAGTTGAAGTTTGGAGGGAAGAGCTCGAAGAGCCCCCTCATGTAAAAGATCAATTTCGATCTCATTTTGGAAAGTAGTGGGAATAGTTAGTAGAATGATAGAGCTAGGAGAGTAGAAGAGAGAGAAGGAGTCGAGACCTTGTTACAGGCCGTGCTCAGGAACACCTTGTAAAGACAGGCATTTGCCATTTTAATATAAATAGCATATTTTCCTGTATATTATCTGTGTTGAATGAATGTCTGTGAGTGTTCTTTATATGTTGTGAATGTATGTTGCATTTGCAGGAGTGTGTTTGGTTTCAGGCTTGGGAGGTCTTTGAGGCTTCACACCATAAGGGTGTGACAAAACGCTGCGGGTTCTGATAGCCGTGCACAGAGGGTGCATTTCTGAATTCTGCGGGTTCAGACAGAGGCGTGCCAGGTGGGCACAGAAGCTGAAATCAACAACTCGGGAGGAAGACCTCAAAGTTGCTGAATACCTTGGAGGCAAGGCTGTGTATGAGAAAACACAATTGCAGATAGAATATCTAAGGAATTATGTAGAGCTCTGCCAGGAGGGCATTGAGCAGGTGCAAGGAGTGCACAGAAGACAGAATAACTCTGTTGTGAGTTCACACAGAAGCCAAAATTACTAATAATTCTGAGAGCTCTGCCAGGTGGGCATTGAGAAAGTGCAAGGGAGTGCACAGGAGAACTCTATTGTAAGTTCTTAAGAAGTCAGAATCAATGAGGATTCTTCACACCCTGCCAGGAGGGCAATGAGACAATGTGCAGATAGGCACAGGAAGAGAACTCTCTGAGTTCAGAGATTGAATAAGAGTCCAAGAAGAAGGATCTTCACAGGGTTGTTGAACACCCTGAGCACTCAGCAAGAGGTTGCTTGAGCAGAGGATAGCCAGGAGGGCATCCAAATTCTCCATCTGAGGGAGAAAGGGAAAAAAATAATTCCCTTCGGGGTTTGAGTATTTGGAAAGCTCAGAAGAGATAGCACCTTTGTGTGCGTGAAGATTCTGTAGAGTCACAGAAGTCAGAATCCTTCAAGGATTCGGGAGCAAAGCTCAGGAGGGATAGCATTCATATATACGTAAGCGAGACTCAAGGTGGAGAGCTCACAAAGGAAAGAAGACAAAGGTTGAGGCCTTTGAACAATTGAAATTCTTCTAAGTATTGGAAGAAAAGCACCAGAGCTCGAGAGGAGCAATAGCTGCCGTTGGATCAGCCGAGAAGACCTGGACTGTTGGAGATTTCACGTCCAGGGAGTTGCAGGAGAAGCGCATAGGTGAGAGGATCTGAGCCATCAGATCTTGAGCGAAGAAGTCGACATTCGTTGGATCTGTTGAGAGTTTCTCAAGCTTTAAACCCTCGCACGCGAAAGTGAAATTCCTGAAAGGGTGAAAGAATCTGAGCCGTTCGTTGGAGAGGATACGTGTCACGAGATCACCCATATCGGGGATTAGGACATCAGAGGTCAGAGAAGGAAGTCTCTTGACTTTGCGAGTGGTGAAGTGGCGAGAAGATCGGGACTGTCCATCGGAGGAGGACAGGTGGCAGAGATCAGAGGATCTCACGAACTCGTAGGTTTGCAGGGTGAGAGCTCAAKATTTGGGAGCTCCAAGTCTCAAAGTCGCGAAGTGCCAAAGCAAGGCATGGAGGAAACACGTGGCAKAACTGCAAGGTGGGCCCGAGAAGTAGACCGGCAGACACACGTCACACGTTTGGAGGAGTCAACACTCTGTCGACCTCTCGCATCTCGGGGACTCAGGAGATAAGGGAATGAAAGTTCGAGCCTTCGACTCATGAAGTTGCGAGTAGTGAGAACGAGAGGAGAAAAGTCAATATCGCCTCTCGGGGGTTTAGGCAAGAAAGGTGCCAAGGTTGGACCTCTAAACTCATGAAGGCATGAGAGGTGAGAAGTGCTAGCACTTAGTCTAGCCGGTGGTCACGCGCGGAGGGCGCTGACAGCAGGGAGCCACGTGTTGCTCATTGAAGGGAGTCAACGTCCCGTTGACTTTTCATGTTTTGGGGGTTCGTAAGATAAGGAGAAGGAAGTCCAACCTTTCAACTTGCGAAGTGGTGAAAGGAAAGAAGCGCTAGTGGGAAGCCTATTCGGTGGTCACGCGTGGAGGGCGCTAACAAGGGAAGGAGTTATACCCATCTCGCGATCTCGGATATCGCAGGATTGGATAGGAGGAGTCGAGAGCTTCGACTCGTGAACTTGCGAGAGGTGAGTTGTGACAAGCACCTTTCGAGGTAGGCCTTGGTCATAGTGCTGTGGTCGCACAAAGAGGGCGGAGCTCACGCCTAGTGTTGTTCGCACAGGGGAGCTTCCTGAAAGGACTTGTGGATTGATTTAGAAGAGATTCCAGCAGGGAATCGAAGGAGCCGCTTCGACTCATGAAATAGAGTGAATGATCTTTAAGACCAGGAGGTCGCACAGAGACTCTATCGAGGTAGAGGTGGCGTCTGCATGAGTTTTGGTATCAGAGCCTGAATCTTGTTTGTAGATTTCAGGCAAGGGAAGTTGGAGGCGAAGGAGCACTCTGATATGCGTCAGTTAGGTATCAAAGCGAGAACTCTATTTTTATATTTCAAGCTAAGGGAGAAGGCAAAGGAAGAAAACAAAGCGCTGAAGACTATGTGGTGATTGTTTGCAGATAGGCAATAGTCCATAGACAGTCAGGAGGACTGTGGAAGAGGCTGGAAACACTCAAGGTTTCAGAGTGACAACAACAGATTTTCCAGCAGGTTAAATAGACAATGAGATGGCTAAAAGATGGTGTAAGCTGTTAAAATGGTGGTTAAGGCCTGCTGAAACCCTCAACAAACCAGAGAAAAGGGTTCAGATATGTGAACTAGAGACTGGGAGAAATCTCGGTGATGCTGAGGAGGAAATGGGATTGGCTGAAGATCTCAAGCACTGCCAGGAGGGAAGAGAAGAAATTCCTAATTGCCAGGTGGGCAAAGGATTGAGATCACTACGGGATCTCACAGACTGTCATGAGGACAGCCAGGGAATTTCACATTGCCGGGTCGGCAATGAATCGAGATCACTGTGGGATCTCATAGAATGCCAGGAGGGCAGTGGAAAGTTTTCAATTTTCTAGGTGTGCAAGGGAACAGAGATGGGATCAGTTGATTCCATAGATTGTTAGGAGGGAAGTGGAAGAATCTCAAATTGCCAAGTGGGTAGAGATAAGAATACGAGACTGTCTAAAAATCTCATGGACTCAGAGGAGAGTTCAATTCAGCAAGGGGTGCTGATGAAGATGGGATCAGTTGATCTCATAGTCTGCCAGGGAAGCAGTAGGGAAATCCCAATTTTCTAGGTGAGCAGGGATAAGAAAATGAGGCTATTTGAGGGCCTCATAAATTAAGAAGTGAGTTTGGATCAGCAGGTATAGCTGACAAGGGAGGAAGATCAGAATAACATTCTGATGATTGGGGGAATTGGAATATTCCTACCACTTAACCCAGGGGAGGAAAAATTCTGTGTTGCCGATGATGCAGCAGAAAAAAGGAAGCCAACTGTGACTGTCAGGGAAAAAGAATTGGAGCAGGTGTTAGAAACTACCCAAGCAGAAGAAGAAGAATATGAGCATTCTAAGGAGTGTCTCAATGCTTTCAGCCAGGAAGCTGAGGAAGCTGCAGCACTGAAGCTGACAGCAGAAGAAGCAGAAAAAGAAGATGAGCATTCCGAGGAATGGCTCAATACTTTCAGCAAGGAACCTGAAAGGACTGCAACATTGGAACTTGTAGGAGTGGAAGAAGAGGAAGAAGCAGACAACATCAGTTTGGCCGATTTGTATGAACAGATTGAAGCTCTAGAGAGAAGGGTGATAGTGCAGGACATGCACATTCAACAAGCGAAGTTGACAGCAGATGGAGAAGACATGGGAGATCACAGTGATCTGCCCATTTGCAAAAAAAAATTGCAGCTGGGGAAACTGCCTGAGCAGAGCCAGCCATTGCAGCAGCTGGATGAGGTGATAGAAGACATCATAAGGCTGATGGTAGAATCAGCAGAAACTGCCAGCGAGGAGAAGCTGAGCAGAAGAAAAGAAACAACAGTAGCAGCAACAGCAGGGAGATGGAGTGGATGAACAACTCCAGGAATTTGTTTGGGATATAGGAGGATTTCCACAGCTGAGAGGGGAAGCTCATGAGCAAGAGCTCATGAATTTGGCAGCTGAGGAGTATGATGCAGGAGCATCATCTCACGTCATTCATCCAGCCACGTCAGTGGATTTCAAATCGTGCATGCAAGAGAGGCCCAACCTCATTTAAAATTTGAAATGAATGTAATTAAATGTTTTAGGCTATTGAACCATGAATTCGTGCCTTTACGTAGGCTATAGATAGGAAAGCCTTTAAATGTTTTTGTAAGGCTGAGATCTAGATCTGATCTACGAACTAGACAACCATTGAATATAATTAAATAGGGTAGTTGAGGTTTGGAGGGAAGAGCTCGAAGAGCCCCCTCATGTAAAAGATAAATTTCGATCTCATTTTGGAAAGTAGGGGGAATAGTTAGTAGAATGATAGAGCTAGGAGAGCAGAAGAGAGAGAAGAAGCCAAGACCTTGTTACAGGCCATGCTCAGGAACACCTTGTAAAGACAGGCATTTTCCATTTTAATATAAAGAACAGTTTTTTCTGTGTATTATCTGTGTTGAATGAATGTCTGTGAGTGTTCTTTATATACTAGAAATGTATGTTATGTTTATGCATTTGCAGGAGTGTGTTTGGTTCTAGGCTTGGGAGGTCTTTGAGGCTTCAGACTATGAGGGTGTGACAGAACGCTGCGGGTTCTAATAGCTGTGCACAAATGGTGCATTTCTGAATTCTGCAGGTTCAGACAGAGGTGTGCCAGGTGGGCATAGAAGCTGAAATCAACAACTCGAGAGGAAGACCTCAAGGTTGTTGAATACCTTGGAGGCAAGGCCGTGTATGAGAAAACACAATTGCAGACAGAATCTCTGAGGAATTCTGTAGAGCTCTGCCATGAGGGCATTGAGCAAGTGCAAGGAGTGCACAGAAGACAGAAGAACTCTATTGTGAGTTTAGACAGAAGCCAGAATTACTAAGATTTTTGAGAGCTCTGCCAGGTGGGCATTGAGAAAGTGTAAGGGAGTGCACAGGAGAACTCTGTTGTAAGTTCTTAAGAAGTTATAATCACTGAGGATTCTTAACACCTTGCAAAGAGGGCATTGAGACAGTGTGCAGATAGGCATAGGAAGAGAACTCTCTGAGTTCAGAGATTGAAGAAGAGTCCAACAAGAAGGATCTTCATAGGGTTGTTGAACACCTTGAGCACTTAGCAAGAGGTTGCTTGAGCAGAAAATAGCTAGGAGGGCATCTGAATTCTCCATCTGAGGGAGAAAGGGAAAAAAGGAATTATTCCCTTAGGGGTCTGAGTATTTGGAAAGCTCAGAAGAGATAACACCTTTGTGTGCGTGAAGATTTTGTAGAGGCACAGAAGTCAGAATCCTTCAAGGATTCGGGAGAAAATCTCAAGAGGGATAGCATTCATATACATGAAGGAGAGACTCAAGGTGAAGAGCTCGTAGAGGAAAGAAGACAAAGGTCAAGGCCTTTGAACAATTGAAATTCTTCTAAGTATTGGAAGAAAAGCACCAGAGCTCTGGAGGAGCAATAGCTGTCGTTGGATCAGCCAAGAAGACCTGGACTGTTGGAGATTTCATGTCCATGGAGTAGCAGGAGAAGCACATAGGCAAGAGGATCTGAACCATCAGATCTTGAGTGAAGAACTCGACAACCATTGGATCTGTTGAGAGTTGCCTGAGGTTTAAACCCTTGCAAGCAGAAGCGAAAGTCTCGAAAGGGAGAAAGAATCTGAGCCATCCGTTGGAGAGGACACGTGCCACGAGATCACCCATATCAGGGATTCAGACATCAGAGTTCAGAGAAGGAAGTCTCTTGACTTCGTGAGCGGTGAAGTGGCGAGAAGATTGAGACCGTCCATTGGAGGAGGACAGGTGGCAGAGATCAGAGGATCTCGCGAACTCATAGGTTCGCAGGGTGAGAGCTCAAGATTTGGGAGCTCCAAGTCCCGAAGTCGCGAAAGTTGATGTCGCAAAGTGCCAAAGCGAGGAACGGAGGAAACACGTGGTAGAATCGCAAGGTTGGCTCGGGAAGTAGACTGGTGGACACACGTCACACGTTTGGAGGAGTCAACACCCCATCAACCTCTCGCGTCTCGGGGACTTGGGAGATAAGGGAATGAAATTTCAAGCCTTGGACTCGCGAAGTCGCGAGTAGTGAGAACGAGAGGAGAAAAGTCGTTATCGCTGCTCAGAGGTTCAGGCAAGAAAGGTGCCAAGGTTGGACCTTTAAACTCGCGAAGGCGCGAGAGGCGAGAAGTGCTAGCACTTAGTCCAGCCGGTGGTCATGCGCGGAGGGCGCTGATAGCAGGGAGCCACGCATTATTCATTGAAGGGAGTCAACATCTCGTTGACTTTTCATGTCTCATGGGTTCATAAAATAAGGGGAAGGAAGTCCAACCTTTCGACTTGTGAAGTGGCAAAGAGCGAGAAGTGCTAGTGGGAAGTCTAGCCGGTGGTCATGCGCGGAGGGCACTGATAAGGGAAGGAGTTATACCCATCTCGCGATCTCGGATATCGTGGGATTGGATAGGAGGAGTCGATATCTTCGACTCGCGAACTCGCGAGAGGCGAATTGTGACAAGCGCCTTTCGAGGTAGGCCTTGGTCATAGCACTGTGGTCGCACGAAGAGGAGGGAGCTCACGCCTAGTGTTGTTTGCATAGGGGAGCTTCTCGAAAGGACCTATGGATATATTTAAAAGAGATTCCAGTAGGGAATCGAAGGAGCCGCTTCGGTTCATGAAATAGAGCGAATGATCCTTAAGACTGGGAGGTCACGCAGAGACTCTGTCAAGGCAGAGGTGGCATCTGCATCATAAAATTTGTTGATGCATCATTCAAATTCATAACAATTTGTTTTTGTTCTTAAACACGTTGTTATTGGATAAATCCGTAAGTGCAGACATAAACCGATCTCCCTAGATCCACCTGGATCTAGAACAAAGCAAGACAGAATATGAATCTTTCCCTAGATTCTAACCATTGAATTAAATAAGAGGCAAGAACAAGGAACATACCTTATTATCACTTCCTTTAGTCTTTGTTGCTCCCACTTTGCTCCAATGCTCTTGTGCAGTAAAGACCAAGACAACACAAACCAAGTGGAGTGAAGAAAGTACAATCTATTCAATAGTCAATCTATGTATATGATCAAGGAGTTATACAATAAAGTGGAATTAGCTTTATAGGAAAGGGACATATTACTGTATCATATTGATGGAAAGTAAAGATTACAACCTAATCCTTGATGTCGCAAACTTCCTTTTGATGGCCCTTGGCTCTAACACACACACTTGCTCACTTGCATGAAGAATATCAACTCATTTGGATGAACTTGTTGGAGTCTCCAGGCTACTGTAGCATCAGTCCTTCACACAATTCTTTCACCAATTCTCCAATGAATCTTGCTTCTAACTTTGCTTAACCTTTTCCGTGAGAATTCCCTCAATATATAGGAGAGAATGAATTAGTTACTTGGATAAGAATGATCCCAAAATATCAGGGAATCCAGTACTAGGATAACCATTCGAATGCCATCTCATCCTTCTAGAAGATTCCCTTCTAAAAGCATCGAGAATTCATCTTTTTCCCTTTTTTAGAAAGAGTTTGCACCCTAGCAGTTCATCACAGTGTGAAATTCTCGCACCCTTGCTTAAGGCAGCCTGCGAGAATCATGCATTCTCACAGGCAAATATACTAGCAGCCTGCAAACAGTCTTCAAAAATGTGATTTCTGGAAAGAGATGAAGGAACTTTTCTCAGGAGAAAGTTCTAATGAAGAGCCTGAGTACACCATCATAAATACATCATCATGATGACCAAAATCATGGGTAACAGAATGCCCCCCAAAGTATGAGGTTAGAACCAGTAATAGTTGAAAGACTTTGTAAGCTGTATGTGTGTGTCGAGAACCAGGAGCACACCTAATCGGAAACCTGCGAACAACCAAGCATCTGCAACATATTATATATATCAATTCTGAGGTAGGCATTCCCATACTCAGATCACAGATTGATGACATTATAGACATGGGTCATGGCCACCAATCATACACTGTGGATCCATGCCGTCAAAATATAGCATAGCCACCAGAATACAATGTGGATCTATGCGAGAAATTTCAAATCAAGATGACATAGCCATGAAACATACACAGTGGATCTATGTGTCACAAATTATACATACTCCATCGCAACCTGGATCACAAAAATGATATCCAGGGTCTTCAATCTCATCGCCCAAAGTACGAATCTAACCATGTGATTACATGTGTTGAAGTCGAACATGGTAGAAACCACTTGATTACCGGTCATTGATGAAACCGTTAACAAGTGCATGGGAAATCACCGTTGATGTTAATGACTCCCAAGGTACCATAGTAGAATCCATCGAGTGTGAATAAATGAGTTGAAGTTGAACATCTGATGGAATCTTTTGATCAGGAGTCAATGCTGTAAACCCACTGTCGAAAGCAAGGAAACCTGCCATTGAGGCATGCAAGCTCCAAGGTACCAAATAATTTCTAAGTCTTGATTTTGGATAATGAGCTGAAGTCGACGGAACAAAACTTGTCACAGGAGGGCCTTGATGTATCCCCCATCAATGACATGAAATGAGTAACATATTTTGAAGGTGAAACAGAGTATGATGTGAATTGGACTGAACACAGGGAAGGCCGACACAGAGAGAATGGATAACTGCAGATGGCCGACTCAATATAGGTTTCAGATGGACTTCTCTTGAACATATGAACGACACGACCAACGATTTGGCAACATTGAATCAAAGACGACATAGGAAATGACCTTGTAGTAGATCGAATGAGAGACAAATGGATTTCCCAATCCGGCTTCAAAGGATGAATAGGGGGTGTCATGTTCAAGAGAGACACTTACTGCCAATCAATACGAAGATGAAATATATCCCTTTCCCAAATTTTCCCCCACCATTTCTGGCGAGTACCTCTTTATTTTTACGCAAGATTGAGGAGGATAACATATGCTTGTTGATGTAAGCTCATCCTTCAGACGAGTCCCTCGGAGTATGTTTAACGAACCCTAAGAAGGAGTGGTTCGGTCCCATCACGGGTCTGTCAATGTTTGTTTAACGAGTCCAGAGATAGAAAACTCGAAGGTTTTTCAAGATTATAGAGTTTGGAAAAACACTTAAAAGATAACTCTATCAGTTCCTTTTTCATAAAAATAATCTGGATAAGACCGAAAAAGAGACAAATTATCGCTCACCAGACGCTTACTTCAAATAATTTATCGAGCGTGAAAATAGCAAGGTCGCTCGGCAATCTTTTCATGTTTAGAGATTCTAAAAAGAGCTTAAAGAGGACTCTATGGGGGTTCCTTTTTCGTATAACCTTGTTGAGCCCGAAAAAGTGATAAAAGTATGCTCAATCACATTCTCATGTATTTACGAGCGCAAGAACGGACAAAAACGACGCTCGAGGTTTTATGTAAAAACCATAAAAAACAATCGAAACACACGATGGAAAAAGAAAAACTATGGCCATATCCCGATATTTGATTATCAAAGTCATCATGCCTGCAAGAGTCCCACTCAAACATAACATTAGGGATTAGGGTTTAATATATAAATAATCATAAAAAGCCAACATGATATAGTAAAAGTAAATAAAAGGAGTAAATACTCTTTTTACCACATCATTTTACATTTCCACTATTGAGCTCCAAAAAACCCCTCTTTTACCCTCTTTTACCCTCCGAGTTTGGCATTAGATTGCGGGAGCTACAAGAGACCATTCAGCGAGCCGTCTGTGACAGTTAGGTAAGCTCTTCGTCCTTAACACTTTCATGGTTTAATTTTGTGATTTCATTGGTTAAATTTGCAGTTTTAAGTTGTTTTTCAAATCCCTACATGCATGTTTTCATTCTCGTAGGCAGGCCATATAGGGCCTACGAGAATGAAGAGTTCTCGCAGGTGAGCCTTAAGCCACCTGTGAGGTTCTCACACTGTGCCCATGGGGCACCTGCGAGAACTGCAAAGCCCAAAAATTTTCTAAATTTTTAGTCAATGAAAAATATCCAAAGCATGAAAAAAGTTATTAATCCTCTTATTGTGTTCCTTGTGCAGATAATTGGCCATCAACGTGGTGCTAGAGTGGCGTGAAAGGGAACATGAAGAGGATAATGCAATGGTCGAAAATCATCCACCTACAATAGTTTCTTTGAGAGATTGTGGGTTCTTGAAATACTTTCGCATCTCAGGCATGAGGGCCTAAGTCAGACTTTTAGAGTACCTAGTGCGTATGTGGGACCCTGATTAGTAGGTGTTTCATGTGGGGGCTCACACACTGTCCTTAGACATTGAGGACATTTACTTTTGACGGGATTGTCCAAGCCCGGGTACTATGTTAGCCTGACCGGTAGTAGAGGTGGTGGGCTAAAGATGAGTGAGTACTACAATTTACACTGCGTACCCAAGGCCGAGAGAAAGAAAGGAAAAGTGACTATCTGGGGGGTACGAGACTTGACCCTCCGTACTATCCTTTTTACTATAGCTCGAATGGCTGGGAGTTCTTCTCCTCACATGGCGTTGCAGAGTTATTTCCAGTATGCCATCAAGTGTACTGAGCCTCGAGTATTCAACTGGGCGAATGCTGTGCTTCGCAGTATCAAAAAGCAATTGACCAAATGTAGACGAGGTGACCTGAAGCAATTTGAGTATAGATATTTTTTGGTGTCCTTCTTCCTTGAGAGGGTTCTTGTAATGAGACTACAGGTTGAGTGGAATATACTGGGTCCTAGGGATCCAAGGATGCTGAGATGGTGTCGGCTCATGGCCCGACACGTAGCAGGACCGATCGTCAAGTACAATGATATTTTCTTTGACTGGCTTCAAACCCAGATGTTGATGGTTGATGACTACGCTTACGCTGGGTTGGATTTTCGAGGAGATCCGAATTTGGTATTGCCAGAGGATGCTCACTGGGGTAACCTTGGTAAGAAGTACACGCATTTTCTCTTTTTAAATGTTTTTGAATTTTTATCATAGTCAAATGTTTTTGTTTTATACATTCGTCCAAAGACTAATACAAAATCGTTTGTTGATAACACAGATGTTGGACCGTACAGACCTCCCGACACTTCTCCCATCCAACAGCGAGGAGAGGTAGCGACAGTACCACAGTATGCTGAGGATTATCAAATAGTGGAATAGAATCTTGAGGGCCTGACTGCAGACATTCCAGACATGACTCTGGAAGAGGTTCCACGACGCGATCATCGTCATACTATAGGGGTATCAACATCTATGAGTTGACTGCTCCGTAGGGTTGCTAGGGTAGTCGTGTGTTATCGTGATCGTCATCCATGACATCACTTTGTAGAAGCTATAAGCTTCAATTTTTGACATTTTGGTCTTTGGACAAACTTTTTGTAAAAAACTCTTTTGATCGTTATATATACAGATGGCTTCTACCGATTTACTTTATATTGTGTGAATTTTGATGTGTTTGATTTATAAATGATTCAAATGTCTATCTAATACATAATTAGCCAAT
>JASDQU010101859.1:102292-113028 GCA_032191745.1 Picea mariana
TTCAAACCCAGATGTTGATGGTTGATGACTACGCTTACGCTGGGTTGGATTTTCGAGGAGATCCGAATTTGGTATTGCCAGAGGATGCTCACTGGGGTAACCTTGGTAAGAAGTACACGCATTTTCTCTTTTTAAATGTTTTTGAATTTTTATCATAGTCAAATGTTTTTGTTTTATACATTCGTCCAAAGACTAATACAAAATCGTTTGTTGATAACACAGATGTTGGACCGTACAGACCTCCCGACACTTCTCCCATCCAACAGCGAGGAGAGGTAGCGACAGTACCACAGTATGCTGAGGATTATCAAATAGTGGAATAGAATCTTGAGGGCCTGACTGCAGACATTCCAGACATGACTCTGGAAGAGGTTCCACGACGCGATCATCGTCATACTATAGGGGTATCAACATCTATGAGTTGACTGCTCCGTAGGGTTGCTAGGGTAGTCGTGTGTTATCGTGATCGTCATCCATGACATCACTTTGTAGAAGCTATAAGCTTCAATTTTTGACATTTTGGTCTTTGGACAAACTTTTTGTAAAAAACTCTTTTGATCGTTATATATACAGATGGCTTCTACCGATTTACTTTATATTGTGTGAATTTTGATGTGTTTGATTTATAAATGATTCAAATGTCTATCTAATACATAATTAGCCAATGCATCTGTTAATGTATTTAGACATCTAGGAATATGTTGATATTCAATGTGATCAAAATAATGTTCCAAAAGGCGAATTCGCAAATACACCCGTAACAAAGTAGGACTTCGAATAGAGTAGATATTACTTAACTGTAGTACTACAAGCTGCGAGTCAAGTCGCACAACCAAATGGCGAATTCCGAGTGAGATAGCATCAACCAATAATTCAATAACGACTCTATACTCTGCAATGTTCTTGGTTGCACGGTCGAGGCACACACCTCGTAAAGATACAAGTTCGTTTGTTGGGGCATAGATTTCCCATGTAGTGGAAGCAAGGTTTCGAGTACTACAACTAGCACCATCAGCGAAACCAATATAGGGTAGCGAAGACTCCCACATCTGGAAATCAAACACAACGTCACATAAGGGCAGAGACCAGATAACGACAAAAGAAAACTATAGTAACACACACAAAGTATGATACATTAAAATACAAGTACTTGTGCATAGATGATTTATGCATGGTACTTATTCAAGTACAACCCATTCCGGGGTTCACTTAAAGGGATATCATCATAATCTACCAGCTCATATGCTCCTTTTTCCAAAACTCGGTGAACAATATAAGGACCTCGCCACATGGGTTCGAATTTCCCAGCTCCTAACGCATCCCGATCCTGTTCATAGAGAAGAACAAGATCACCTTCAGAGAAAATGCAAGGCTTGACATGCTTGTCATATTGTGCCTTGACACTTTTTTTTGGGGCTTCTATTACTAGAGTGGCGTCATGTCGAGTTTCATCTAATCGCATTAGATACAATAGATGTTCTTCTTCAGCAGAAGTGTTGGGTAAGAGTTCGACAACTAGCTTCAGAGAGGGTATCTCACATTCTATAGGAAGAATGGCTTCCACACCATAGACTAACCGAAAAGGCGTAAACCCAGTAGCGGACTTGACAGATGTCCTATATGCATCATCGAGTAATGAATCTACTGCTACATTTTTCGTTGCAGAATGAGGAAAATCGCATATCAACTCAGCAAAAACTAAGGATTTCTTGGACTTGGGGCGGTCAAATTCCAAGTCAAACTCCTGGAGTATGACAATCCATTTGGAGTACTTTCCCCCAATCAATTGACGTGTCAAAATATGTTGCATAGGGTTGCAATGAGAAATCACCGTAGTCTTACGTGAGAGGATATAGTGTCGAAAGCGTTGAATGGCTTGAACGACAGCCAAAGCTAGTTTTTCGACATGTTGATACTTGATTTCAGTTGGTGTGAGACTTCGACTCAAGTAGTAAACAACATGTTCGTCGTGCGCATCATCCTCTTGGACGAGAACCATGCCAATAGTGTACTCTGAGGCAGCAAGATAAAGGAAATAATCGCAACTATGATCGGGAGGAAAGAGAAGCGGAGCTCGTGTGAGCGACAACTTTAAAGCTTCAAAAGCATTGTTGGCAATGGTATCCTAGACGAACTCTGAATCTTTCTTAAGTAACCGCGTAAAACCACGAGTGATCTCGGTGTAATTAGGGATAAAACGACGAAGAAAGTTTGTTGTCCCCTGCAAACTTTGTAACTGGCGCAGGGTAGAAGGAGAAGGAAGATTAAGAATCACCTCAACCTTAATAGGATCCACCCAGATCCCTTGACGCGAAACGATAAAACCGAGAAGATGGTCGGATTCTACGCAAAAAATGCACTTATGAGGATTTAAACGTATCCGGTAGAACTGACAGTGAACAAAAATAGCCCAGAGGTGGGTAGGGTGATCGACTATGCGCATAGAATGAGCGGGTAAATCGTCCAAATAGGGTTGAACGATATGCTTAATATCATGAAAAGCATAAGACATAGCGCGTTGAAAAGTTGTGCCTGCATTCTTAAGATCGAAAGGGAGTTTCCTATAGGCAAAAGTACCCCAAGGACAAATAAAGGCAGTCTTATGTTGGTCCTTGGGAGCAATGTTAATCTGATTATAGCCAGAGAAACCATCCATGAAAGAGAAAATTTCACTTCCGGCACAGTCATCGACAATCTGATCGACAAAGGGGGTAGGAAATTTGTCTTTGGGACAAGCTTTGTTAATATCCCTATAATCAACACATACACGAATACTGCCATTATATCATAAGTAAGATTCCTCCAACCATGCTTCAATTATATCATAAAATCTACAACCACTACTATAGAATTGATGGAGGGAGTTCATGGGAGACTATTATACCTTCATAGAATCATGTATGAAATCAACATGAAATGTACCTTGTGGGAGAGTCTTACTGTTGATGTTATCATTTATTCCCTAAGATAAGGAAAAATAATGAGGTCCTACATAACCATTGGTCTAGACAGAAGTGTCTCATTGTTTTTGCAAGCCTCCCTAGACTCATAATTCACATAACTAACCAGTTGAGATGAATTAGTCGAATAATCTAATATACATGGACTTTCTTCCACCATTATATAGGGGATATCACTAATAATATGGTGGAAACCAATGATATCATCAATCTGAGCTAATTGGATACTTGTTGTGGCCACAACCACTCCCCTTTTCATTTTAATTTTATAAGTAAAAGGAAATGCCCCCTAATAAATTTGAACTCTAATGACTAATCCATCACTACTATGAACCTATTGAATATTCTTTATCCGCCTTGAGGGGGTAGGCATTTGTATATTTATTAAATGTTTATCTTTGAGGAAGTTTGTCATGACCAATATTCTGTTTGATCTTGTACTTTCAGATGTTCTTCATTATATACCTTTGATTGATGATGCATATTTGATTCTTATGTGATGAGATTGACAGATTGCCTCTTTGAATCTTTTGCATTAATTGATTTTAATGGATATAAAGGTGGTTGTTTATCCTATCTCATTGCAAGGTTTTGATGTTATGTTTTATGAGCATTTGTTTTTTAGGATCTATTGTTTTCATGTGCATCACTTTGTAATATCATCTCACTGCATTATGAAAAAGTGAATGGTTGGGTTGAATGAAGAACATATTGTTACCTCTTATCTTGTACCTATTGTCCTCATATTCATTCTTAATATTTCACATGTAAATCATATTAGTCATTAAAATTCATAACTTAAATCACAAGATCTTCTATTGTTTTCAAGAGTTTGAAATTAAATACATGCATATTCCATGATCCATTACATTCGTTTATAGAAACTCATTGTTCATAATAATCCAAGATCTTAAATGATTGCTTCAAAAAAAGTCCTCTTTTTTATTTTTTCATTTTCAGACAAACCCAATTCTTCTTCATATAATTTTTCATTTTCAGACAAACCCAGTTCTTCTTCATAGACTTGTTATTGGCAAGGGGAAATAATGTAATATTTATAACACACTAACCAGTATTTGCATCCTTGCATAACAAATATTATTCTTTCAGTGGTTGTGGTAATAGGGTTACAAAGTCATTTTCTTTGTGAGATACCTATGTTATTTCAAGTCCTCAAATAATCATGCCAAACCAAAAGATCATATGCATTTGGTCACAAAAGAGGGGGAACTCGAGAAGATGTGAACTCTAACTATGTCCCTCTTGCACGTGACAATGATCAGCGTTTTGGAGAGTTTCACTGCACATTGATGTGATCATTTTGTGGGATTTCTCTGGGATTTAGTGGAATGATAAATCTATGATAACAAATTGTGATTTCTTTGGTGGGGTCATGGCAGATTCAAGCCTCTCCCATATAAATCTGTTCTTCCATACATGGCCAACGATTTCATTCAAAATTCCAACGATCCTTGCCTATGTACGTGGCATCATTTCTTTGACAAATTATAATCCTTTTGACAGGTTGACAATATTATAAAACCGTCCATGCAATCTTACTTGTAAATGGTGTGCAACTTTCACCATCTCTTAGCTCCATGGAAACCCTAACTTGTATATTGATGGATTTCTTTCTTTGAAATTAGGGCGATTAATAACGATTTGGGTAGAAGCATTCATGATTGATCTTGGTTACACGTGGTCCGGTGCAGCTACTATATTTCCAAGTGGCAATTATCTTCAACGATCTCATTTATTGATTGCGCTCTTCTATACTCCTCTAGCAACCGAGAACTGCGTCTGGCTGGCTTCCAGAATCTCTGATTTGATAAATGATACGTGGCATATCGCTTCAGTGAGCTGACTTAATTGAATGCTATCACCAGCCTGCATGCTTATGGACGTGATCAACTTTGCATTATTAATGAGGAAACAAGTTACGAAAATAATAAAGATAATTCAAATTTTAGTTTTTTTAATGCTTTTAATCTTTGAAGGAGAAATTAATCAAAAGAGACTAAAAACTTGTATGTATTTTTGAATAACATCAAATATATGCACAATCTTTGATTTCTTATCATAATATTCAAAGTCAAAAAATAAACCTTTTCATGCTACCATATGTACATGCTCATAAGCCATATGCCTTATTGCGAGATCCAAAATTACTAATTCTATAAACTATTGAGATGTGAATGCCAAGACAAACTAAGTAAAATCTTTGACAAGAATCCAATTCTAAGCATGGTATTTCATCAAAGTCAGCAAAGAAAAATTATTTTCAATGGAAGCCGGGACTTCAAGAAAATAGATGCTTCATTTAAACCTGAAACCATTGGTTTGTTACAAAACTTTCAAGTATATTTTCTCAAGATGTAATATAAAATTCATATAAGTAATCCTTAATCAATTTGTTTCATGGCTTAGAAAAGTATAAATTGAGAAAATGACTTTATTTTGAATCAAAGTTGAAGGTTTGATGCATATTCAAATTCATAATTATCAATTTGTTTATGTTCTTTGACATATATTTTTCTTAGTTATAGATCAAGTGTCCTAAAATTTGATTTTTAGTTAAAATATTTTGATCCACCAAAATGTCCAATTAATTCATTAATGTATTGATGGCCAAATCTTGACTAACCTATTGAAACATGAAGACAACAGAAATTTTGAGCAAACTAAGGCATGAAACCATCTTGAGAAATGTTGGAATATTTATTAACACTGAGAGGGGGGTGAATCAATATTGGACATTTTTTCCCATTTTAAACATCACTCAATTTATGTATAGATTAATCATTAAGCGTTATTAATACCATTCATCCATTACATGAAATATGTAGAGTATACAAAGAGTCTTACATGGAAACCAAAATGGAGAAAACCATAGAATGAATTAATTATGATTTCATTTACTTGTTTTACAAGAGTGGACGGAAGCACCAACTCCCTCAATTCTCTAGCACCCACTAGAAGGAAGCTACAACCTCCTGAATTCTCTAGCACCCACTAGAAGGAGGCTACAACCTCCTTTGTTTTACGAGCACCTACTCGAAGGAATAACCAACTCGCTAAATTCTTTAGCACCCATTAGAAAGGGGTTACAGCTCGCAACTCCATAGATCAACTCCAAGCTCCAAACTACATATTAAACACACCAATCTTGCTACAACCATCAACTTGCAAAAGGGAAGGCACCAACCTGCTATGAGGACACCAATCCCTTTGAGCACCAACTCAAAAACTTCAGGTACCAACCAACTGCATGATTCTCAAGCACCAACTTGAGGGAGCTCATAGTCTCCTACCCTTGCTCCACCCTGCCACCCTAATTTGCAAAGTTTCAAATTCATAACATCTTACACTGTTGTTTTTGTAATATATTTTAATAATAATATGCCTCAAACACGGAAGCTCCTTGCACCTCGTAACCACCCATAAACAATCATATTGTCATTTCTTCCATCCTCTTACATCCTCAAACATTCATCATCATACAAACTCTCTCACAGCTTCATATCCTTCCTTCTTCGAATGTCTGCTTCTATGCACATCTCTTCTTTCATCCTAAATATGATTTTGGAATTTTTATTTATACATTATCCACTGTCACAAATTTTCCACAAAGACACAATTCATGGGGTCGGCTTCGGGTCCATTGATTCTTCGAATAGGGTTACAAAACCCTCCATGAAATCTAGTCAATGTTCCTTCTATTACACTTGATCTGGTTAGTTGGTGCTCAACACTCAATCGTCATTCAATCTAATCCTAGACTGAATCTTAACCATTGATCTATTCTTTCATGTCGGGACCACTGCGGTGCCGAAGCACTCAACACCATTTCGACGCATGGGATTCATTCGATCATCTCTTGATTAGATTGTGACCGTCATATCTAACATTCTTCTAGGATATCGTACCCTTTGGACCTCATTTTTGAGCCATTGTTGTATTTGGTCCATACTTGATCTCATCCGTTGATCATTTCTTTGTCCACGCAACATGACCTTGTTGCTCAGCAGCTGTATGATCTAGGTCTCCATTCAATATTCATCATTGATCTATGATCAAGTTCATCTGGACCACTGGGAGTCTGAAACACTCTCTGTTATCTCAGTCGTTGGATCGTTGATAAATGGTTGTCGTTGGTTCTCAAAGTTCTTGTTTTTAGAGTGTCTTGATACCCGTAGATTACGGATCTCCAAACACATGACTTTGATTGTTTGCATGCCCCTTTTTCAGGTTCTCAAGGATGAAAAACCTCCATCATTGATCTACTGCAATCAATGGTCCTGATTTAATCTTCCTCGTTCTACTAGGCCAAGTATTGTTGGTCAAATTTCACGTGTCTCCTTTACAATCGTGGATCCAACTGCCACATGTTGGATTCTCATCCTCTAATGCCACCTATTCTAGTCTCTATCAGTTGT
Organism: Picea mariana; assembly: GCA_032191745.1. Classification (NCBI taxonomy): domain Eukaryota; kingdom Viridiplantae; phylum Streptophyta; class Pinopsida; order Pinales; family Pinaceae; genus Picea; species Picea mariana. The sequence goes on from JASDQU010101859.1 coordinate 109,689, forward strand.
TATGCATCTCTTCCCAAATGCCACGGAAAATTCTTCGATTCCCTACGTAAGCTGGTTAAGTGGGACCCATCTAGATATATGGTTGTTGATGCGTCTCGTTCACATTGCCAACCAAGATTCCATATTACTCCTCAGAGCTCCATCATCATATTACCTCCACTATAGTGAACCTATTTACTCCGACCAATTCTTCTCCGATGGACGATAGATATTCTTCTATGCATGTCCTAATGGACAGTCTAGATTTACTTATGTGTCCATTTCTATTGGAGCTCATCGTGAGACTCTCTTGCACTAATGCACTCTGAAACATCCACTCTGACGATATTTTACCTTCCTCATGAGACTCTGAACGCTGACAAACACTCCACTATTGATCTATTAGATATAACAGTCATGGATCACCGTCTCGATCCCACTGCACCATGCCTATGCCATGACACTCACACATGTATGCCACATGTCAACCTCTTACCTTTTAATCTGACTGCCACATGTTGCTTGCTCATTCATCCATGTCACTGTCACGTGTCACTTTCTGATTTCCACATAATATTATTCAGTTCTATGGATGTGGAGTGGTGGAACTTCTCGATTATTATTGACATTGAATGAAAGGTATCGAAAAGAAATATTCTTCGATCCTGTGTTTGTTGGAGTGTTGTAACAAACTCCCTAAACTATACTCTAAAATGATTACTTTAAAGGATAATAAGATGTTGTGAGATCTCGTCTTCATAGCCTTTGATCTATCTACTCCAAATGGATCTCAGAAATTGATTTCTCCTCTATTGTCTTTCTAATCAAAGCTATGAGGGATATTATTCGATACCTTCTATCAATGTTGTGTGACTTTCCAATTCCTCTAGATGTCAAATGATACAATATTGAAAGGAATATTCTCTTCGATGATGTTGCTTTAGAGTGTTGGAACAGAATCCAAAAGTTCAACTCTAAAATGCTAACTCCAAAGGCTTTCCCACTTTTGCATCAAAGTCCAAACATGGACTTCTTATGATTGTTCATCGTTTTGTCCATTATGACCCAAGGGGGGAATATATAGGGCTAACCAAATTCTTAAATCATCATACCAGAACAAAATTAAACATCATGTATAGAATGTGAGCATGGAGCACAAATCCAATATAGATAAGTTACACAATAACTCCTTAAAGAAATGGGAACCCCTTCCAAATAACCAAATACCTTTATACATCAAAATTCACATGTCACAATAATGAATACATGATCTATATTTATACATATTCACACAAAATACATGAAGCCCATTTCCTATTAGTATGACCCTATTACACATATATTTAAACATTATATGTACATTTAGCCCCATATATGTCCCCCTTTGGGATCATATCATACACATCTATCCCTATATATGCTCCCCTTGGGTCATAACATAGTACCATCCTTCAAAAAGATTTATCCTAAAAGATTTGCAATTAAAGGATTCATATTTGATGAAACCAAGTAATATGATTTCCTTATGTTCATTATTTCTTCATTCCATTGATGACTATATATCCATCCAAAATCATTTATTTTCGGTCTTAATCCTTGATATCTAGTTGGTGCATAATTTTCTTTTCTTTGAGTCCATGTATTTTAGTTGTAGCTTCTCAAATTTGTAGTGGTTATCGGTCTCTCATAATATCTTGTTTAAGAGTGGTTTTGTGATGCCTTGTCCCATGAATATTTACAAGTATTCCATCTTCTTCCTTCATAATGTTGATATCGGCCTTCTTTTCTTCCTTAAATTGTTTCCTAGTAATGAGGGTGTTGATATGGTTCCACTTTTGATAGTTTTTCTTTACTCTACATGTGCATTTCATCTAAATTATTTTTAGATACAATGGAATCCTTTATCTTCCTTGATTTCTTTTTTATTGTTCTAGCATTAGAGATAATACCATCATATTTGGCATGTACATCCTCTAGATGGAGTTCAACTTCTTCAAATATATTTTGGCAACCTTCTTGAATATTGTCTTCTTTCTCCTTTTGAAGCTACAATGTCACCTCGTTTAGTATCCAACGATGTATTTTATTATTAATAGTGACCAAACCATTACATTTCCTAGGCACACTTGCCTCTTTTAATTTTTTGGGAACTCCGACCTTTCATAAATGAACAAAATACATTATTTGATATGGGGACTCAAAACTGGGGTATCATAGAAGGCATGGACAATTATGATTACCCACAAATGGCATTTAATGTCTTATGGTGAAATTATTATGATCAAATTACAACACAATATGGGAAAGATCGTGATCATAATTGTGATATGGCTATGTTATGGTAATTATGCAAATATGTGGATTGGTAATATGAAGGTGGCGATAGGATATATGAATAGAAAGGTAGGATTTGAATTATAAAACAATATATGTATTATATATGCCACATTTCATTGAAGGATATATCCAATATTGTCTTACATTTTCACCCTCTTCATAAACAAAATAAGTTGAATATCTATTACATGTAGTATGTTGATTCTACCTTTTAATATTGATATTGGATAGTTGTTTCTAATCTCTGGATGTGGTCACTTCTTCTAATGGTTTTTGAACTGTTAAAGTCTGCACAAAATCTTGATGGTGATTAATCTAAGGATGAACCCGATGATGAAACCACTGATAATGAAATATGGAGTTTGTTGATGATGTCCTTTAAATTGTTGATGTTGAACTTGGAATTGGATGATGATATTGATGATGCAATTTCTAGTCTTAAAATTTATTTAATGTATTAAAAATAATTTTGGAAATGAGTTTAACATAAAACCATTTTTATAAAAAAAACCTCTATAGAAATTCCAATAGCATTTTGGAAAAAAGCTTATCACTATTGAGAAATCTACCATTCTGAAAATTGTTGAAGTAATATGAAAATTGTATCTATGGAAAACACTATACTGTAATATTGAAAACTTGAAACCTTATAAAAAACTATGAAATTTAAATTTGGAATAAAGAAAAGAACAATCTATCTACTGCATGTTACATAAACTGATCTACAAACCGATTCTCTGCAACTTATATTTGAAAATGAAATTTTTCTTGTTGAAGTGAAAATCAAATTCTAGAACACTAAAATGATGAATAGGAGTACATGAGTTTTGAAAACTTCTGTAGTTATTTGAAGAAAGATGAAAATATTTGAAATATTCCTGCCAAATAATTATTTTTCAAATAGAATTCTTGCATAGTTGCACCGCTAAACTGGTTTTCACAACTACACTTATTTTTATCTTTATTGTTTTTTTTTGTTTTTATTATTATTATTATTATTTTGTGTGTGTGTGTGTGTGTGTGT
>JASDQU010101859.1:113102-126658 GCA_032191745.1 Picea mariana
TATATATATATATATATATATATATATAGAGAGAGAGAGAGAGAGAGAGAGAGAGAGAGAGAGAAATCAATTTGAGATGGGAGCAAGGGAATGATTCAATGTTAGAAAAACAGGATCACGGAGCATTAAAATAAAACAAATGCAGAAATAAAACACGAAAGATACACAATACAATAGAGACATATATAAATAGTTCACCTAATGTAGGATACTTCCACCAGAGAAATTTCTAGGTCCTTCCTTTCTAATATCCATCAAAATGAAGGAATACAACCTACAACTCAACTGTTGTAACTTCCTCTTCTTCCTCTCACCGTCTCCTCTCTCAGAATAAAATAATCACACACATACATAGCCGCAATACAATTCCCTCATAAAAGAGGGTTTCCTTCCAAGGAAAAAATCCATAAAATAACTTATACCGTCATATCCGCGACCTTATAATGAACGGTCCAGATTGACTACGAAATTACGATATTTTACAAGGAAAATTTTCCCAATATTTCACTTCGGGGGTGTTTCCTCCAAATCCCCTGTCAAGGGGGGCTACAAAAATTATTTCTACCCTCCCATGAACTCCCCTGGTGATAGTTTTTGGGGGGGGAATGCCCCCCACAACCCCCGTTAGGGAATGGGGTCCAAGCATGGCTGAAACAAACCTCTGAATTAAGAAAAAAATTAAGCTCCACAACCAAAATTATCCCACTTTGAGACTGATCACAACAACTCCACTATTGTTGTACCTACTGGATTGTACTCCACCTTGGACCTGGAAATTTTATCATCTTCACCTTCATTCTTGAATGCCAACAAAAACTGAGAAAGAAATTAGTTTCTCCCTGGTTACTCCCTTTGTTAACATGTCTGCAGGATTTTGGCTAGTATGTCTCTTTTCCAACTTCAAATGTCCATCTTCCAATATGGATTGTATGAAATGGTACTTGATTTGTATATGCTTAGTATTTGAATGGAAGGTTGGGTTATTTGCAAGATGAATGACACTCTCACTGTCACAATACAACATGCTATTCTCCTACTTATTTCCCAATTCCTCCATAAACCTCTATAACCAAACCATTTATTTACTAGCCTTTGTAGCAACAACATACTTTGCTTATGTTATTGAAAGTGAAACAACCTTTTGCATTTTTGAAATCCAACTTACTATTGTTCCACCTATAGGAAAAACATACCCTGTGGTTCTCCTCCTATTATCTTTATCACCTTCCATATCTGAATCAACATATCCTATAGAATAGTGTCTGAACCTACACACATAATGCATGAGTAGCAGTACCTCTCAAATACCAAAGAATCCACTTTACTTCCTCCCAATGTTCTTTACCTGGATTGTTCATATACCTGCTCACGACTCCCACTACATGTACAATATTTGGTATTGTGCAAACCATCACATACATCAAGCTGCCAACAACTAATGAATAAGGGACCTTGGAAATGTAATATATCTTCTCCTGTGTCTTGGGACACATTTCCTTAGTTAATTTGAAATGGTTGGCCAAAGGTGTAATAACTTGTTTTTCATTATCCATTCTAAACCTATCCAACGCCTTCTCTATGTACTCACCCTGAGACAATGTTAATTTGCGATTTTTTCTATCTCTTGTTATTCTCATACCAAGGATTTTCTTTGCAATACCCAAACCGTTCATCACAAATGAATTAGCTAATTTCTTTTTGAGTAAATTTATATCCATGATTAGAATGACATCTATTGTAACCTTATTCTATCATAAACCTTTCAAACTTCAAATACCACTTCCTTGGAGGTTGCTTTAGGCCATACAAGCTCTTCTTCAACTTGCATACCAAATTTTCCTTCCCTTTGACCTCATACCCCTGTGGTTGCTGCATATAAATATCTTCCTCCAAATCCCCATGGAGAAAAGTTGTTTTTACATCTAACTATTCAATATGTAAATATTCTACTGCCACAAGACTTAAAATAGTCCTAATTGAAGTCATCTTAACAACAACATAAAATATTTCATCAAAATATATACCTTGCTTTTGTGCAAACCCATTTACAACAAGTGTAGCCTTGTACCACTTTTGTCCTCCATATTCTTCCTTCAACTTGTAAACCCCTTTATTCTGCAATGCTCTTTTTCCTTCAAGCAACTTAACCAATTCCCAAGTCTCATTATTTACCAGGGAATCCATTTCCTCTTCCATGCCTTTCTTCCACTTATTTTTAGTGTCTACCTGCATTGCCTCTTAATAACATTCTGGTTCACCAGAATCAGTCAACAATAAATAATACAATGAAGGAGAGTATTGTTCAGGGTGTCTACTTAACTTGATAGATATTATAACAAAAATTGTATGAGTTCAAGGTACATGTTTCTCTCGTTGTTGTACATTTTGATTTTTTGGTACCTTTGGAATTTATTTTTCAGTGATCTCATCAAACATTGTGTATTCTGGTTTTTATTTTTCTTGTTTCTTTCCCTGCAACTGATATTTGTACATGACCTTCTCATTGAATATGACATCTCTACTCCTAGTGATTTTTTTATTTTCATAATCCCATAAGAGATAACCAAAATCGTTAACACTATATCCAATAAAGGTACACTTCTTGGATTTTTCCTCAAGCTTTGTTCTATTTTCTTTATCAATATGGAAAAATGCTTCACAACTAAAAGTCTTCAAAAAAGAATAGTTTACCTTTTTACCTATCCATTCCTCCTCTAGAATTTCACCATCCATAGAGCTTGAATGTCCTCTTTTTATTAATTAAATAACAATATCTACAACATCTTCCCATAATTGTAAGGGCAACCCAACATGCAATTTCATACTCCTTGCATGCTCCATGATTGTCATGTTCATCCTTTTTGACACACCATTTTATTGTGGTGTTCCTAGAACTGTTTTCTCTCTACGAATCCCATGGTATGAACAATGATCATCAAACTCTTTGCTGCAATATTCACCTCCATTGTTTGATCTGAGACACTCCAAATTTTTTCCCGTCTCATTCTCAACCAAATATTTCCATTTCTTAAAAGTATCCAAAACATCATATTTTTATCGAATGCAATAAACCCAAGTTTCTCTAGTTGCATAATCAATAAAAGTAACATAATAACGAGAGCGACCAAGATATGATACCTGATCTATTCCCCATACATATGTATGCACAAGATCTAACCTTTCACTCTTATTTTCCGACTTTGAGAAATATGACTTTCTTTTGTTTTCCATAAACACAGTGCTCACAGAAATCCAAATCAATTTGTTTAAGATCTGGTAACAAATTTCTTTTGTGGAGTATTTGCATCCCCTTCTCACTCATGTGTCCAAGCCTATGATTCCAAACTGTTTCATCCACTCCTGTAGAATCTAAAAAGATATAAGAGTCAGTATTACCAGTACATAAATACAATGTACCTACCTTCTCTCATTTTTCTATTATGAATGATCCTTTGGTGACCTTCAATGCCTTATATGTAAATATGGATATATAACCTTCAGTTTCCATCTGCCTTTTTGAAATTATAATTTTCCTTAGATATGGTACATGTCTTACCTCTTTCAATAACCATTGGTTTCCATTCTTTTTCTTTATTTGTACCTTATCCATTCCAACAATTTTGCATGGTGCATCATCACCCAAATGAACCTGTCCAAAATCACCTTGAACATAATCTAGAAAATGTTTCCTATGGGGTGTGGCATGAAATGAATGCCCTGAATCTACTACCCAAGACATATAAATATTATCTACAAAAATAATCAAAGCATCTTGTAACACATCACTTGTTACATTTGCTTCTTGATTTTTCTCTTGTTTTCCATCTCTTTGTTTAATTGGAGCTTTGCAGTCTTTCTTCAGTTGTCCTTTCTTCCCACAATTCCAGCACTCTATCTTTCCCATTTTGGATTTGGATCTTCCCTTCTTAGAACTCCCACATCCCTTTCCTCTATCCTTTTGTCTTCCTCTATTATCCACAATCAACACATTACCTGATGTCTCACATGTTCTTTTTCATCGCATTTCCTTTATAAGGATAACACCAACAACATCATCAAAATTTAGGGTGTTTGAACTAGAGACAGAGTCACTTACAACCATGACGAATCCATTCTATGTTTTTGGCAATGAGCATAGGATTAGAAGATCCCTAACCTCATCATCAAAGTCCACTTTTACATAACTTAACTGATTAGTAACTGTATTAAATTCATTTAAATGATTTGCAAGAGACCCACCTTCTAACTTATTCATATTAAATAATATCTTCATTAGAAATAACTCATTGGACACCAAGGGTTTTTCATATGGTTTATCCAATGCATCCATCAGCTCCTTCGTTGTCTTTTATTTTGAAATATTGAAAGACACTGACATTGCCAGGCTCAGTTGTATCGTTCCTAGTGTCTTTCTGTCAAGAACCTCCCATTCTTCGTCCTTCATGGTTGTCGACTTCTTTTCTATTCCACCCAATGGTAGGAATAGATCATTCTAATATAAATAATATTCCATGTTCATCTTCCATAACTAGTAGTTTTTTCCATTAAATTTCTCGGCCTTAAACTTTCCATCTTCCTCCATTGCTCCCACTCAAACTAGGAACCCTCTTTTCCTATGGGTTACCTTTCTCTCTGGTATTGTTTGTTAGAAAAACAGGATCGCAGAGGAATAAAGTAAAACAAATGTGAAAATAAAACAAAAAAGATACATGATACAATAGAGACACAATTATACACGGTTCACCCAGTGCAGTCTACATCCGCCAGAGAAATTTTGATGTCCTTCCTTTTTATTATCCAGCAAAATGAAGGGATACAACCTACAACTCAACCGTTGTAACTTCCTCTTATTCCTTTCACAATATCCTCTCTCATAATATAATAATCACACACATACACAACTGCAATACAATTCTCTCATAAAAGAGTGTTTCCTTCTAGGGAAAAAATCCCTAAAATAACTTCTATCATCAAATCTGCGACCTTATAATGAACGGTCCATATTGACTACGAAATTACAGTATTTTACAAGGAAAATTTTCCGAATATTTCTCTTCGAGGGAGCTKCCCCCGAATCCCTYGCCAGGGGGGGCTACAAAAATTGTCGTCKCCCTCCCTTGGACCCCCTTAGCAATAGTTGTGGGGGGGGAATCGCCCCCATACCCCTCGTTAGGGAATGGGGTCCAATCAAATATGAAACAAACCTATGAATCAGGAAGACAATCAGGCTCCATGACCAACATTCACCTTACTAACAATATCCATTTCATATTKCTATAGTAGGTTKTGGAACAATTCTTTTCTGTTTAAAGGCTTTTGATGTATTCTCAACCTATGCCCATTTCCCAAAAAATAAATGTCCTCTTAATAAATAGTCTTGATCTTAATTGAAACATAGTCTTGATCTGGTGGTGTGTTGAATAACATCTTGTTGCATCTCATCCAATTCATTGATTTGTGCCATCCTTTGCTACTAAGAATCTAAAAGATCCATTCCTAGCTTGGCTGCATTCCTAAAAAAAATTATTTGAAATTCAATAGGAAGAAGAACTTTTTAAATACCATATACTAACTCATATGGGGTATGTCTAGTTGTATTCCTCCATGTCATTTAATATGCCCAAAGTGCCTCTACAAGTTGATCTTCCAATCTCAATGGAGAAGATGAACATTTTTGGTCATGATGGTTTCTATACTTTGTTAGTGGATCCCACTTTCCCATTGTCTTGTGGATGGTATGGGGAAGACTTTTTGTTTTTGAAATTATATTGCTTTGTAATGGTCTGGTTAATTTTTTTATGTAAACTATGTGCCTTGATCTGTAACAATTTATCTTGGAACACCAAAATGAGTGAATATATCCTCAAATAAAAAATCTACATTATATTTCTCAGTGGCATGGAGGAGAGATTTAGCTTCTACCCATTTAGTAAAAAAATATGTAGAAACCAAAATATACCACTTTTTTCTTGATATTGGAGTGATGGATCCCACAAAATCTAGGGCCTATTTTTTAAAAGGCTCTATGTGTACCTAAGGTTGTAAAGGAATGTTATCTTCTTGCACTAGTTGGCCCATCTGCTGACAACTGTTACAAGTTCTGACATACTTCTTGGCATCTCTGAAAAGAGCATGACAATAATACCCAAGATGAAGGTTTTTGTAAGCCATTATTTTCTCGGTATGCCTTTAATATATCTTGGATAAAAGTTTTAAACAAAATTTTACTATAGACACTTTATCAACACTTTTTCATTCTATGTATTTTATCAATTCAATATCATAATCATGTATTAATTCTATTGAGATTCAGTAAGGGAAAACCTTAAATATAAACTCTAAAGTTGAAGAATATAAAAAAAGTGCAATTAATTTAAAAACTACAAAAGCATTCTAGTGCATTTACATGGGAGTATAGTGATATGTGTGGAATCCATCCTAATACATGTATTCATCACATTTATATTTAGGAAAATTCTAGGACAAACATACAACCCCAAAGACATATGAATCCAATTTTGAAGGAGATTATAAAAGAACAGTTGCAAAAATTACTAAATGTGAATTTCATATATGAAGAATTACACCAGCACAACAATCGAGCAAATATATTTCTCAAAAATGCACACCCATCTCAAAATTTATCATTAATAAGAGTAATATTTGTACATGAGAGGATAGGCATCAAGAGACTATCATCTCCTACAATCACTCAACAATCTCTCCACAAATATCTCAAGAATATTTCTCTAACTCAAATTAAACCTTCGAGATATAACAACTAACAATAATTTAATGTAGAAAAAATGATTCATTATTCCAACATTTCTCCCCCATAATGATCATTTGGAAATATTCCAAGATTATCTTTGAATTTGCAGAATGTTTCCTTTGACAGTGCTTTGGTCAATATATCAGCTACATAGTCTAGAATCCTAGCCCTAATTTGGGCCATGTGGCACAATTGTTCTTCCCTCTGATAACAATTTAATTAATATTATTCCCTACATATGATTACAATTATGCAATACTAAATAGTATTTTATTCATGCATAATTAATAACAGTAAAAACCCACAAAACCATAACAAAAATAACATAATTATTCACATAGTAATTATAACAAACACATAGAGACACTTGTATTTTGAATAACTCACCAACTACATGCAAAACTCATATGTTCATCTCAATTATAAGCTCTACTACTCATAAACTCTCAACAATAGGCCACCCCTGAGCTGAGGCTAGAAAATTAACTGGGGAAGGATTCCTAAGCCAAACAAAGGTCTAACAATCATAATGAAAATCAGTGCAAGGTGCCAACTACCGCAACTATCCTATAGCCTCTCATTTCCCATAGTCTGTCCCACCAAAGGAAGTATGCCCCTTCTGTACTCAACGGTGATTTGGATTCCGCACTTCTCTTCTGGGGATTCAACAATTGGCCATACATAAAGTCTTAGAGATCTGTATTTATTTACCAACACATAGACAAGAAAATTCCCAAGAATTATGTCACCCAGAGAGAATTCTCACGAGCCTGACAACCCACTTCTTGATCAACATGCACATAGGATTGAAAACCTTCTTCTTCATATCAAACTACCTAAGTTTACTGGATATCAACAACTCCCAAATGTTTCCAAGTATAGGTACGGATGGTGATGGAATGGAGAGCACGGATGGCCAGAGGAATAGTGAGAAAGATGAGAAGAATTATTAGAATTATGGGAATTACACTAATTTCCCACTTTATATTTTATTGTTCCCATCTTGACACTTGTCATGTTGGGAACTACCTTTCCCCCACTTGGGTGATACATTCCTCATCATTAGGAACTTAGGGTAAAAATTTCATATATTATAGACTTTAGAAAATATTATTATAATATTTCCTTAGCTTAACCCCTTTTCTTATTCCCTTAGCCCCCTTTCCCTTCTAGTGGATTTATAACTCCCCATACTCTTTTGTATGGTTTGTCTACAAGACTGATGTAGTTTATTAATATCCAAGTGTGATTACATATTACAATGGTAAGATCATTGTCCTTTTAGCATCCAGGCTCTCCATCCTAATAACCACACAAGAACTTTGGCCTCAAAACATATATACACATGCATTGTGGACCAAAATATCATGTCTCACCAACCTATATGTACATTTACAATTTGCGGTTTGGCATAGGGGTAGTACATTCTCCTCCCACTTGTTTATGAATTATCCTTAGTGCATTATATACACATGTATAATAAAAAACTTAAAAAATATTCAAAATGATGTGGGTACTTTTACTGCATGGCATCTTCATGATTCTAGGTTGTATCTTTAGGACTGTAACAGGTCCATCAGACCTTTACCATCCCTATTTCTCTATTTCAGAGCAACTTGACCTTATGAAACTAGATGTACTTGAAAGTCTCCTTCTTTCTCCACCTAAATCAGATTTCAATCAATTACATTATTAGCATCAGGTACATACTTTTTAAGAAAAGAAACATGGAATACATTATGAATGCACATGGATGCAGGTAGTGCAAGCATGTATGAAATATGACCAATCCTCTCTAGGATTTCAAAGGGTCCACAATATCTCACTTCCAACTTTTCATGGTTCCCCAACTTCAAGGAACTTCTCTTGGCCTTCACTTTTAGGAATACATGGTCACCCACTTTAAAATATCTATGAGTTATTCCCATATCTACATAGTTTTTCTTCCTATATTTGGTAGCCTTTAAATTCTACTTTATTTTCACCATCTATTCTTCCATTTCCCTAAGTAACTCTGGCCCAACCATTGCTCTATCTGTTGGGTTTTCCCAGCTCACGAGCATGTTTCACCTTCTTCCATATAGTTCCTCAAATGGACTCATCTTTGAACATGCATGATACCCATTATTATAAGAAAACCAAATCCAAACTATCTTTCCATTTTGATGGTTTATACATCACATACATCCTCATCATATCCCCAATCACATGATTGGCCATCACTGTTTTCTCATCTAACTCTGGAAGATATTTTTTTCTAAAGTTCATAATTGTCCCAAATCCTTTGAATAATCCCTTCCAAACATTTGATGTGAACTTGGGATCTCTATCATACACAATTTCCTTAGGCACACCTGGAAATTTCCCTCATATAAATATTTTCAATGTTGGTTTCCTTATGAGTTAGATTCACTCAAATAAAATGAGAATCTTTAGTGAGCTTATCCACTACCACCATGATGGTATCATGTTGCTTCACTATTCTGGGCATCTTGGTGGTGAAATCAATTGTCACCACTTCCCATTTCCAATGAGGAAGGAGAAATGGTTGTATCAAACTAGTTGGATGTCTATGCTTAGCCTGGCCTTCTGACATTATAAACATATGGCTATATAATCAACCACCTCTTTCTTTGTACCTAGAAAAAATATTGGATCCTAAAAAATACAATTTTTTTCTGGTACCCTGGGTAGCCATCATAAGGCACATTATGCATTTCTCTTAGCACCATATTTTTAAATTCCTAAAAATTGGCACATACAATTCTCCCCTATACATGAGGATTCCATCCACTCTCAACTCATAATCTTCAATTTTTTTTCTGCATATTACCTTCTTGTAATTTTTCCTTTGTTTCCATGTACTGTTGATCTCATTTTTCAGCTTCCATAATTATGTCCTTCAAATCCGATTTATGCATGCTAATGGATGTAGCATGCATCTCATGTACCCTCCTACTGAGTAAATCAACCACCTCATTCTCCTTTCTTTTGATATTTTTTATATCAAAGTCATAATCATTGAGAAATTCCAACCATCTACATTTTCTATCCTTCAAGGTTGGCTATCCAAACAAATATTTGAGACCACTATGGTTCATCCTGAGATCAAATATTCTTCCCATGAGGTAGTGCCACCAAATATTCAAGGCATTCACTATGGATGCCAATTCTAAATCATGAGTGGCATAATACCTCTCATTCTATTTTAACTTCCTTGACCCATAACATATCACATGCTCATTCTGACCAAGACTCCACCAATTCCTTCCTTGCATGCATCAATGCACACAACAAAATCTTCATTCAGATCAACAATCCTCAAAATTGGTGCACTTGTCAACAAGCTCTTCAAGTGTTGAAATTTTTTTTCACAATCAAGGGTCCATTCAAATATCACACCCTTCTTTTGAAAATATGTGATTGGGTGTGCAATATTTGAAAATCCATGAACAAATATTCTATGATACTCTACAATCCCCATGAATGATTTCACCTCTGAGACATTATTTGGGACTAGCCATCCCTCAATATCTCTTATCTTTTCTGGTTCCACTTCTTTCCCTTCCTATAAAATGGTATGGACCAAATAATGTATCTTCCTCTGGTAGAATGAGAACTTGCTTAACTTTTCATATAGGATATGTTCCGTCAATACTTGTAGCACCATATTCAAGTGCTTCTCATGTTATTATTCAAACTAAGAGTATATAAGTATGTCATCCAGATGTCATCCAGGAAGACAATGAAAAATTCATCTGAGTAACTTTGGAAAATACCATTCATCAAACACATGAATAAAACCGATGTGTTTGACAACCCAAACGACACCACTATAAACTCATAATGGCCATACCTTGTTCTAAAGGTCGCCTTTATCATATATTCCTCTTTAACTCTTACCTAACAATAACTTGATCCGAGGTGAATCTTGGAGAATATATTTGCATCCTTTAGCTGATAAAAAATATCATCTATCCTTGGAAAGGGTACTTGTTCTTCACAGTCACCTTATTCAGTTGCCCGAAGTCAATTCAAAGCCTCAAGGTCCCATCCTTATTTTTCACAAATAACATTGGGGCACCCCAACTTGACACACTTGGGAATATACACCCCTTCTTCAAAATCTCTTCAAGTTCCATTTATAATTCTTCAATTATGGTGTACTCATACTATAAGGAGTCTTGGACATTGGGGCTATTCCAGGAATCATATTGATAGAAAAATCAATATCTCTCTTAGGTGGCAACCCTAGTATTTATCTAAATGCGACTTCAAACTCTTTTAGGACAACATAGCCTTCAATATTTTACACTTTATCCTTAGTTTCCTCCTCCACATGAGATACATAAATTTGGCATCCTTTCCTGAAGCTTCTTTTCAGCTACAAGGATGAAACTTCTCTGATAGTTACTACCCTGGGAATACCCTGAAGTGTCCTCAAGTTCCTTTCCTCATCCAAGCATGTAAATTCCTTATTATAATAGTCTAGGACAACATGATGCTTTTCCAACCAATCCATACTAATTAGGAAATCATATGAGCCCAAAGTTATGATATTCAAATCTCCCTTTCTGTTTGGTCCATTCATATCCATTGGACATTCCTTAATCATTTCATTAATTATTCTTTTAGCTCCTATAAATAATTGAACTAGCCAAGGTTTCCCAAGTTTTCTTCTTGGAAAATGAAATCTTTCCACCAACTTATGATCTATATAGATATGACTATCTCCAAAATTAATTAAAATAACAATAGGTTGGTCATTAATCTTACCTTCCACTTCATTCATGTGGGATTAAAAATCATCTTGTTTTTTTCTAGGGATGCATAGATCCCTGGCATGCTTTTGCCCATGTCCTCCATTGTATAAACCTATTGTACATTGTTAATATTCTTCTTTTTTTCTCCTCTGTGAGGGTAATCTATGTACATGTGATCTCCCTCACATTCCCAACATTTAATGGGTTGTTACCTTGGCCTTTTACCCATTATTTCTATCATTCTAAGCTCATTAAGAGATAGTTTTCCTTGAGAATTATTTCTAAAGAATGGTGTCTTGGTCCCCTTCTTACTCTGCTCCATATTGCCTTTCTTCTTGTCTTCCCGAGACTTTTACAAAGTTGGTATTCCTCTATGATGATCATACAAGAATTTATATCTCCTTATGGTGTCTTCCAATGTCTTGGGATCATCATACTATATATATAACATCCCCACTATAATACCCATTTGATGTATGCATAATGTAGATATGAATATGGATATGGACAAGAGATGTAATATGAAAATTGTATTTATGATTTTAATAAATATAATGTGATACCATCTACTAGCAATATGAACAGAGATGGGGCGATAGTTAATCCACAAGAGAGAGCAATTTCTAGGAGTGTCTAAGAGGAGCCCAAGGAGGTAATTAATTGTGGGTATTAATCCAAACCCAAATTTATGAAACTTATTATCATGTGGGGAAACCTTCTATTTATGGTTGAGTTTATAAGATCCCAATCATTGAAAAGATGTCAGGGGATGGGTGTAAAATTCATTTCCATAGTTATTGGAAGGATGGGGTTGTAGTAAAATCAACATTGGAGAGAGGAAGAAGTCAAATGTCTTGGGAAATAGAGGAAATTTGTATGGGGGAAAATAGACATTTTTTACACATTCAATTTTTTGCATGAACAATAAGTGGAGAGAAAGGAAAATGAGCATTGGAACTAGATCAAGGAGGATGGGAAAATTATGGAGCAGGCTGGAGAATTTTTTGAGAATTCTAGAGAAAAATATTTAAGATCCATGATATCAAGCCTAAGCATATACATATTGTTCATTATAAGGTCGCAGATCTAATGGTAGAAGTTATGTTAGGGTTTTTTTCCCTAGAAGACAACCCTCTTTTGTGAGGGAATTATATTGCAGCTATGTGTTATGGAGAATATTTTATTCTGAGAGAGGACATTGTGAGAGATAGAAGATAAGTTTATAGAAGATGTACTGTAAGTTGTATCCCTTCATTTTGTTGGATAATAAAAAGGAAGGACCTATCAATTTATGTGGTGGACATAGCCCACACTGGGTGAACCACATATATTTGTGTCTCTATTGTATTATGTATCTTCTGTGTTTTATTTCCACTTTTTTTATTTTTATTTTGTTTCTCTGTGATCCTATTTTTAAAATAATCGTGGTGACTTGTTGTTGAGATTTGGAACATCAATTCTATGGTTGGGTGGAATGTCATTCCCAAGTAAATGGCTGCATAGACGTTTTAAAAGGTAAGCGTTTATATATTTCTGAGTTTCTTATGACTTAAAGGTTGTGTTTTACCCTATGCATGAGAATAGTTTTTATGTGTTGATGTAGATGATTATTTTGGATGCATTACATTCATTTAGAATGTTGTGGATGCATTTAAATTATGGGCATTGAAATCTAGTTGACTATGTTCATAATTCGTAACTAGTAAGCTACAAGAATTAATTGGCAAAATAATTTTTGAATTTATGTGTTTTTCAAAAAGAAATGTTCCCTAAATAAGATGCAGGAAGTTACAAAATGGTGCCAGATTTACACATTTAAACAATGGGCCTATATGGGCTAGACTCCGTGTAAGGTAGCTAGAGAGGTAGTGGGGGGGCCTAGAGGGCCCATAGTGATAATAGTGGAGGTCATTCAATGTAAGGTGGACTAGGTCCACTATATTATTAAATAAGGCCCACTATGGTAGTTAGATATAATAAATGGGTAATTAGATATAATAAATGTAAGAGGACTTCTTAGA
>JASDQU010101859.1:135006-158941 GCA_032191745.1 Picea mariana
TTTTTATTGAATTTAGAATATATTTTTTTAAATGTGTTTTTTTGGTCATTGAAAAAAAGTGTTTATTTGCGAAGATTTTGTTCTTTCTATTTATTTGTTTTTTAATGCAAATTAAAAAAATGAAAAATAAATTTTGTAAATAAATTTTCAAGGGACCATTTGGAGTCCAATTTTGGGTTGTTTATTTACATAGAGTTTTGTTGTCAATATCACAATTTCAATTAGGTCATAAATAGCTATGATTTTCACGTTTAGGAAAAAACATTTTGTTTTACGTAGCATCACTTTTTTATTTAGGCGTTGATTTTAAGGTTTTTCTGAGCTATTGTCTGAGTTTTGAAGGTCATGTTTGAAAAATGTTGTAATTTTGACCCCGTTTAAAAAAATGGTGCTACCCGTAGCACGACTTTTTGATTTGGGGGTTGATTTTCATGTTTTTTATGCAAAACTATGGGTTTTAAGGGATATAGTTCTCATTTTGAGGTCACAGTTCTCCTTAAGTCGGTAACTGTGTTTTATGTGCTCCTTCAACACTTCTATACTTTCCGGGTGCGCCTCTTCTAGTCTTCCTTTCTCCATTTCCAACTCTGCTATCATTTTTTTGCTTGTTCCTTGTGACATACCCTAGCCACCTAGGTCGGTCTGTGCTACCTCATAGAACCACTCCTTATAAGATCTGATACCAATTTGTAACACCCCCATCCACTTGTTGGGGCACGTCACTTGAAAAGATTCTTCATTTCTACGATATATATATATATATATATATATATATATAATGCAAATTTAAATAGACATAAACATTTTTCTACAACACATATTCATGCAGAATTAACAGTAAAACATACATGCAACAAACACATGCAATTCTTATAAATAAAAGACATGTACTTAAACACATCATGTGACATTAACACAATTAATAGTTATCTTTTAAATTATTTCCACCAGCTGTGTGCAGACCTTCCATGAACCTCCCAGCCTTAGGTCACGCTGCTCATCACTCTCAACTATGGGTCACCCTTGAGCTTGGACTAAACTCCACCCAGGAAAAGGGATTCCTAATCTAGGCTGAGACTATGAAAAGTCGCACAGTACATCGGGAAAGATTCCCTCCTAGGAGACAACTTACGCACATATCTCACACCCTCTCATTCCGCACATGCATGCCCCACCCTAGGAAGTATACACCTTCATTGTTCAACAGTCCATTGACTACTCCAATTCCCTTCCAGGAATTTAGCAACAAGCGAGACAAGAATTCTAAGATCTCTATAGCTGTTGCTAGGCTCCCTCTAGGAGAATTCACTTCCCCAAAAATTTCTCTCACCTGGAGAGAGTTTCTAACAGGCTTTACAACCTGCTTCTTCAATCCATGGGCCTAACAACCTGCCTCTTCAAACCACACGCCTAAAAACCTGCTTCTTTTGTCCATCTCCTAAGTCAAACGAGTAAGGGTGATGGCAACAACAGAACTTGGGTATGGCACAGATGATGGAAGCAACAACTAATCGTTAAGGCAGGGTATAGGCTCAAGCAATTATAGGAGTGTGCAAGTTACAAAGGTCGACGATGGGTGAGGTTCAATAATGGAGAGAATGACTTAGTGCGTGAATCCGTGAGTGTGTGGGAAACATGGCAAGAATGGCAGAGAGAACCCCCCACATCGAACTCATTTCCCCACATAAAATTGCTTGTCCCAAATCAGACACATGTCTTCATGAAGCTGCATGAGCTCCACTTATCATCCGTTCCCCTTCCCACAGGAACTTAGGATAACTTTAGTTATTTTCCAAACCTTAGTCTTTTAGGAAAATATATTATAATATTCCTTTGGAAATAAGCCCTCTAGCTTAGCCCCCTTTCTAGGCTCTTAGCCCTTCCATTTCCCTTCCTAGTGGAGGTTAGTCTCCCATAACTCTTTCTTCATGGTCGATCTACATGTGACAATGTATTATATTAATGATATGAGTGTTTACATATACAAAAATAGGCTCACTGGCCTTTAGCATCTAGGATCTCTGGCCTAAATATCACATAAGCCTCCTAGCTTATAAACACTTGGATCATCATCCTATAAACATAATTACAATTTAGCAGAGGATCGACCTTGGGGTATTACAATCCCCTCCACGTATTTATGCATTGTCCTGAGTGCACCATATTTACATATTACAACAATATTTTCAAAAATATTCAAAAATATTATGCCTGCATAGCATCTTCTTGCTCTTAAGTTGCGTCCTCAGGATCGTACCAGGTCCATTGGACCTTTACAAGCTCTAAGGCTTGATTTCAGAGTTGCTTGATCTTTTGGTCAAGTATGCACACCGGATGCACTTGAACAACACCTTCTTTCTCGACCTGAATCACATTCCAATCAATAACATGATTAGCATCAGGTATATATTTATTAAGCAATGATACATGGAATACATTATTAATGGTCATAGAAGCAGGAAATTCAAGCATATAAGCTATTGTTCCAATCCTCTCTAGGATTCCAAATGGCCCACAATATCTAGCTACCAACTTGGAACAGTTTCCCAACTTCAAGAAACTTCTGTTGGCCTTCACTTTCAAGAATACATGATCACCCACTTTAAACTCCCTGTGAGTTCTTCCCTTATCAACATAGATTTTCTACCTATCTTGAGCATCCCTTAAATTAAACTTTATCTTTGACATATGCTCTTCCATTTCCATGAGAAACTCTGGCCCAACCACTGCTCTATCAGCTCGGTTGTCCCAACTTATTGGTGTGTTGCACTTTCTGCCATAAAGTGCCTCAAATGGGCTCATCTTCAGAGATGCTTGGTGCTCATTATTGTAAGCAAATTCTACCAAGTGTAGATAGTCTTCCCATTTATATGGTTATTCCATCATGAACATTCTAAGAATATCCTCTATTACTTGGTTCAAATTTGTTCTAAACCCTTGGAACAATCCCTTCTAGAACTTTTAAGTGAACTTTGGGCCTCTGTCAGACACAATTGTCGTGGGCATGCCTTGCAAGTGTGCTACTTCCCTCATATAAATATCGACAACATTGGTTTCCTTGTGAGTAATCTTCATTGGAACAAAATGGGCAGCTTTAATAAGCCTGTCCTCCACCACCATGGTAGAATCATGTTGCTTGCTTGTTCTAGGAAACTTGGTGATGAAATCCATTGACACCACTTACCA
Organism: Picea mariana; assembly: GCA_032191745.1. NCBI lineage: Eukaryota > Viridiplantae > Streptophyta > Pinopsida > Pinales > Pinaceae > Picea > Picea mariana. The sequence continues at coordinate 138,193 of JASDQU010101859.1, forward strand.
CTTCCACTCTAGAATGGGAAATGGCTACAAAAACCCAGCTAGGTGTCTATGCTTAGCCTTGACCTTTTGACACTCCATACATTTAGCAATGTATTCATAATTTTCCTTCTTCATGCATGGCCAATAATATTAGCTTTTGATTGCTGCAACTATTTTTTGATATCCTGGGTGCACAACATAAGGTACATTATTCATCTCTTTCAAGATCATACTCCTTAATTCATGATAATTGTGTACACAAATTATGTTCCTGTGCAAGAGAATTTCGTCATTTCCCAATTTATAATCGTCAACCTTCTGTTACATTTTACCTTTCTATAATTTTGTCACCATCTCCATGTACTGCAAATATTCTTTTGCAGCCTCAAAATTTGTTCCTTTAAGATCATTTTGATACATGCTAATGGTTGTAGCATGCAATTCACGCACTCTCCTGTTGAGTGCATCAACCACTTTGTTCTATTTTCCTTTGATGTGCTTGATATCAAAGTCATACTCATAGAGAAACTCTAACCATCTACTTTGTATGGAATTTAGATTTGGCTAATCAAATAGATATTTCAAACCATTATGGTATGTCCTCAGCTCAAACCTTTTTCCCATGAGGTAGTGCCTCCACTTGTTTAAGACATGCACTATGGATGACAACTCCAAATCGGAAGTGCCATAGATCCTTCCATGATCTTTCAATTTTTTGGATTCAAAACATATCATAAAACCATTATGACTGAGGACTCCACCAAGTCCTTCTTTGCATGCATCTTTGTAAACCATGAAATCCACATTAAGATATTCAATTCTCAGAATTGGATAACTAGTTAACAATTACTTCAAATGTTGGAAGCTCTTTTCACATTATGTTGTCCATTGAAACTTCACCCCCTTCCTTTGCTGGAAGTGATTAGGTGAGAAATCCTTGAAAACCCTGCAATGAATCTTTGGTAGTAGCCAACTAGACCCATGAAGGATATGACTTCTATCACATTCTTAGGTGTTTTCCACCTTTTAATAGCTTCAATCTTTTTAGGGTCCACTGCTATCCCTTCTTTGGATATGATATTCCCCAAATAGTGAATTTGGTTCTGATAAAATGAGCACTTGCTCAATTTGGCATACAACTGGTGCTCTTTTAACACTTGTAATACCATGCTCAAGTGATGCTCATGCTCTTATTCTGAATTGGAATATACAAGGATTCCATCCAAAAATACAATGACAAACATTTCTAAGTATTCTCAGAAAACACCAACCATTAAGCACATGAAAACAACTGGTGCATTTGATAATACAAATGGAACCATTGTGAACTTGTAATGATCGTAACTTGTCCCGAAGGCATTCTTGCTGATGTATTCATCTCTGATCCTTACTTGATGGTATCCAGACCCAAGATCAATCTTTGGAAATATCCTTGCATCCTTTAACTAATCAAAGAGATCATCAATAATTTGGAAAAGGATACTTGTTCTTTATAGTTACTTTGTTCAATTGTCAGAATTCAATGCACAATATCAATGTACCATCTTTCTTATTCACAAATAAAAATGGGGTACCCCAAGGTGACAGACCTGGGTGTATATACCCCTTCTTCAAAAGTTCTTCAAGATGCATTTGCAATTCCTTCAACTCTAGTGTAATTATCCTGTAGGGAGTCTTGGATACTAGAGCTTCTCCAGGAATTAAGTTTATAGAGAAATCAATATCTTTCTTTGGGGGTAGTCGTAGTATCTCCCTAAACACATCCTCAAAGTCTTTTAGGACTACATGATCCTCAAGATTTGGCACCTTACCCTTAGGTGCTTCCTCCATATGAGATGCATATATTTGGAAACCCTTCCTATAACACTTCCTCAGCTGCATTGTTGAGATCTCTTGGACAGTAACTACCCTGAGAATTCCTTGGACTATTCTTGGGTTCCCTTCCTCATTCAGGCAAGTAAATGTCTTTTTATGATAGTCTAATATGACATGGTGTTGGTCCAACCAGTCCATGCCAATTAGATATTCATATGAACCCAAGGGAATTATTTTCAAATATTCCTTGGTACCTAGCCCATTCATGTCCACTGGACATGATTTAACTAGCTCAACAAATTTTCTCTTAGCTCATGTAGCCAGCTACACCAACCAAGATTTCCCATGCTTTCTTCTTGGAAATTGCAATCTTTCACTACCTTAGAATCTATATAAATATGACTAGCTCTTCAATCTATTAAAATAGTAAGGGCATGGTTAATGATCATACCTTCTAATTCAATCATGTGTGATTGAAACTATGCTTGCTTATGGTCCAAGGCTACATAGATCCTTGGTACACTCCTGCCCATGTCCTCCATTGTTTTTGTTTGTTGTACATTGTGGAAATATCTCACATTGTCACTTCTGTGAGGAAAATATCTATACTTATGGTCTTCTTTACAACCCCAACATTGAATAGGTGGCTTCCTTGGCATTTTCCCACCTACCTCAGCCATTCTGTGTTGTCTAAAATATGGTTTTCCTTGAGGATTGTTTCTGAAAAATGGTGGTTTATTCCCCTTCTTCCTTTGTTCCCTCTTAAACTTCTTCTTGTCCTCTCAAGCCTTCTGGAAAGTAGGATTTCCTTTTTGCTAATAATATAAGAACTTAGCTTGCCTTATGGTTTCCTCCAAGGTTTTAGGATCATCATACTGAATTTTATCACTGATGAAAGATGGCAGAGCACTCAAATATGTCTAGATATTAACTGTATCATCCTTGATGAAGGAGACATACTTCAACAGTTCTAAAAATATCCTTTCATACTCATCAATGGTCATGCTTTGCAGTTTGAGTTCAAATAACTATTTCATATTTTTGTCATAATATCTCCTAGTCAAGTATTTATTTTCAAAATACTTATTGAATTCCTTCCAAGTCACATTCTTCTCTTTAATGTGTTGCACCTACAAAAGATGGTCCCACCACATGAATTCCTTTTCTTTCAGCTGATAAATAGAAACTCTTCCTTCTGCATGAGAAGAATAATTATGCAGTTGGAAATATTTTCTCATGCCCAACACCATGTCTCGACATCTTCATCTTTTTTGTGCTCTCCATCAAAAGTAGGATGTTTAATCTTGTTCATTTATCCTTTCAATTCATCCACCCCAGACCTCTTATGCTTCATGTAAGGGTATGTAATTGAGCTGCTATGTTCCCTCCTTTTGAATTGTCTTTGAGAGTGATGGTGATGTTGATATCACTCTTGAATCTTCCTTTTTCCTCAGGGTCCCGTGGCTTTATGATTTGCTGGATCCACTATCCTTATCCAAAATATTTTTAATTATTTCCAGGATATTTATTAACTTCATGTTGAATTCTTCCTGTTGCTCTTTGGATTTCATAAGCCTCTCATTATCATCCTTGTGAATTTGGACATCTTTCTGGAAATTTCTAATGGTCTCTACCATATTCATGTTGTCATCCTTTCCTTCTCCATGTCCATTGGAGTTTGTTCCTTCCATACCCAAATGGACATCCATTCCTCTAATATAATATTCCTGAATGTAATCCTCTTGTGCATCCTCCATCTCTCTGCACTCTGTGATGATTTTGTTTTGCTTGACATTTGGTAACTCTGCAAAAATGTGCAGCCAACAAAACTTTGTCAGGCTAAATGTCTCAACAATTTCATGAAAACGTGAACCATTTTGGTTCAATAATATATATCATATTTATTTCTTATGATTTCCTGATAATTTTACTGCTCATATCTAATTTCTAGGTGAACATTTATAATCTATTGTTCAATACCTTTCTAATGCCTACTTTCATGCTCAAATCCGAGTCCTGAGTAGAGAGTTATGGCTATCTAAAAATTGTCTTTCTTGTGAAGTTGATATTTGCAAAGGTGATCTTCTGGAGCTGAATTTTGTTCTCGAAATCATGATGGATCCTCTTGTAAGGTACACAGTCCTTCTTTACATATTTAGGTGTAGATCTGTACAATTCAAAACCCCACAGTCTCCTTCTCTAATCCCCCTTTTGTTTTGAAAACAATTTCTGGGAACTAACCCCTTTTCTTTGGCTCCCAATCTCATGTGACTATAGGCTGTGACCAATATCTAGGCTGATAGGTGCTTATTTGGGGCTTCTGGACTTTGGGGATCTGGAAATTTGGAGGTTCTCTCAACTCCAAACTTCCAATCCCCCGAAGTGTTGAATTGGAAAACTCACGAAAAATAGTGGATCGACGGTCCATGGCTTCCCAGCATCCAAAGGATGAGATCCATTACAAGACTCTAGGATTCGGTATTTTTCAAAGTCATGCTCCACATATCTTCCCAAATTCCAAATTGACGAACTCACAAACAAAAAATCAATGGAAAATTTTTTCTTGTTAACAAACGTCCATGATAAAATTTGGGACTCTAGGCTTTGGGAGTTCTAGACTATCCACACTCTCAATCCTTTTGGAGTGCCAAGTCTCTGTACTACAGAATCTGATGCCATGTATCCTCTCCCGATCAATGACTAGAATTTTCTCTGCAGCTATGGGATTTCCAAAGAACCTCTCCATAGATCTCCCAGAGTTCCAAATTACCGGAGATCCTCTCCTTCCTCCATGTATCATCTCCTGGTCAACGGTTGATATTAACTCAGGGCTTTGGAACATCTCGACTCAAAGAAAATTGCAACTCAATTCCTCTAGAGTACCAAGTCTCTAGACCTTGGGATCTGGTGCCATGTGTCCACTGTAATCAATGGCTGATATGGACTCTGACCTTCGGGAGTCCTCGACCCCAACTACTTATTCTTTGAATCCTTTGGAGTGATAAGTCTTCGGACTAGGGTATCTACTACCACATGTCCTCTCTCGAACAACAATGAGGATTTACTCCACTCTTCGAAGCTTCAAGGGTTTCATCTTCATCACACTTCATTCCTTCCGAATGCCAAATTGGTGAACTCCAAAGTCTTCGTCAGTAACTGAGCACCAAGGGGTGCTACATGGTAGAAAATAAGGAACAAACACGTGGCCCTATCTAACGGGTGACACATGTTGTATACTAACTTCCATGAATGACCTTTGAAAAACATAGAACATCGTGACATGTGGAAAGTGTCAAGTGTGTCCACATCAGCTTAGGTGACTTCAGTAGACCACGCCACTCTGGTGCTTCATGACTTTGAGACTTTGGAACTTTGTGACTCTGGGACTCTGAGACTTCATTAGACTTCTCTACACTACACCACAAATCCCCCGAATGTTGAATTCCTGAATAGGATGATCCGTGGACACATGTCCTAAAAAATGAACGGTCTAGATTAACTCTGGAGTTCGGGACTTCGAGAGATTTCCCTTATGGCATCTTGAGGACTCACTTCTCCCAGAGTGCCAAACCTATGAACTGTCATGAGATCTACAACTCACATTCGCTCACATGCAGATCTGACGTCTAGGATCTGATCTTCACCACTTCTCTTCACCTCCTGCTCTTTTCTTGATCTAAAGGCTCCAATTTGTCCTTGGCCAAATCCAATGGTCAAGAACTTGTCCCAGTGATCTACGGTGTAGATCCACTCCAGAAATTTGAAGATCTGAGGCTTTTGCCTCTTTTATGACAAAGAACTTCAAACATCTAGAGTGGTGAAGTTCGGAGGACTTTGATGCTTAACCACCATGCTCCTTTTTGTAGATCTTATGGTTTTGAAGGGTCTTCCTTCTCTTGAATAGATCCTACGGATCAAATTTCAACTTTGTGGTTATCAACCACGATCATTGTGGTAACTTCTCCTCTACTTCTCTTGATCTTTCCATTACCACCCAAGTGTTTTCTCAACACCCTTTTGGCACTCTGTAACTTCCATTTACTCATACACGGCCCATCTAGGTTCAGTGTTGAAACCATGGGATCTTATATCAATTTGTGACATACCCTGACCACCCAGGCCAGGCCTTACTACCTTGTAGAACCACTCTTTCTAAGCTCTGACACCAATTTGTAACACCCCTAGCCACTTGTTGGGGCACATCACTTGAAAATCTTATTCATTTCTACAATATATATATATATATATATATATATATTTATTTATTTATAATGCAAATTTAAATGGACATAAACATTCAACTACAACACAGATTCATGCATAATTAACAGTAAAACATACATGCAACAAACACATTCAATTCTTATAAATAACGAACATGTACTTAAACACAACATGTGACATTAACACAATTGATACTTATCTTTTAATTAATGTCCACCAACTGCATGCATACCTTTCACAAAGCTCCCATCCTTAGACGAAGTTGGTCATCACTCTTAGTAGTGGATCACCCCCGAGCTGGGACAAAACTCCTCTCGGGCAAAGGGATTCCTAAGCTAGGTTGAGACTATAGAATGTCACATGGTACATCAGGAAGGATTACCTCCCAGGAGCCAACTTATAGACACGACTCACACCCTCTCCCACCCTCTCCCAGGATTACCTTCCCCACATGCCTATTCCACCTCGGGAAGTATACACCTTCACTGTTCAATATTCCATCGGCTGCTCCACTTCCCTTCCAGGGCTTCAGTAAGAGGCCATAAAGAAATTCATAGAGCTCTGTAGCCGCTACTAGGATCCCTCCAGGAGAATTCACTTCTGCAATAATCTCTCTCACCTGGAAAGAGTTTCTCACAGGCTTGACAATCTGCTTCCTCAATCCACAAGCCTGACAACCCGCCTCTTCAAACCACATGCATGACAACCTGCTTCTTCTGTACATATCCTAAGTCAAATGGGCAAGGGTCATGGTAGAAACATAACTCATGTATGGAACAAATGATGGTAGCAAAAACCAACCATTAAGGAAAGGTATGCGCTCAAGAAAGTATAAGCGCATGCATGTTACAAAGGTCGATGATGGAGGAGGTTCAACGATGGAGAGAATGAATGATTGCATGAATTTGTGAGTGCATGGGAATCATGGAAAGAATGGTAGAGAGAACCCATACAACGAACCGATTTCCCCACATAAAATTGCATGTCCCAAATCAGACACTTGTCTTCATGAAGCTGCATGAGATCCACTTATCATCCGTTCCCCTTCCCACGGGAACTTAGGATAACTTCAATTATTTCCCAAACCTTGGTCTTTTAGGAAAATATATTATAATATTCCTTTGTCAATAAGCCCTCTAGTTTATCCCCCTTTCTAGGATATCATCCCCTCCCTTTCCCTCCCTAGTGGAGCTTAGTCCCCCATAACTCTTTCTTCGTGGTTGGTCTACATGCAACGATGCATTATATTGATGATATGAGTGTTTACATACACAAAAACAGGCTCATTGGACTTTATCATCTAGGCTCTCTGGCCTAAACATTACATAAGTCTCCTAGCTTATAAACACTTGGCTCACCAGCCTATAAACATAATTACAATTCAGTAGGGGCTTGGCCTTGGGGTATTACATTCCTGTAGTGGCTCCAACTAAGTATGTCTTGTCTATTTTTCTCCTTAGATTGTCTTCAACTCTACTTGTAGATTTTTCATTTCCTGCACGACCTTCATTCTCTCTGATATAAGCATTTCCTTATGCCTTTGATTTAAATATTGAACTGCAGTTTTACTTTCGCTTCCTTCTAATCCAACTATTGGATCCCTTCATCTTCTTCCAGGATCATCCATATATGTGCAGTCTTTTCATAGAGTTGTGCTACTTCTTTCACCTCTAGCACGATGATATCTATGTGTTTTGTTTCCTGCTACTCCCTCTCTGATTTGACCTATGGAGGGGTAGTTGGTGTCATCCTCTCATGCAGTTCTATTATCTCCTTCTTATAACTATCCATCATCTGTGCTATCCTTTGTATATTTTCTTTTGTGTTGAGCTCTTCTGCTAGTGCATTTTCTGGAATAGTTTGAAATACTTCCTCAAGTATTTTTTCTAGATTCTATGTGCATTTTTTTTCTTCATCTCACTCGATCTACACTTACTTGAGAGCTATCTCTAATACCTCCTTCTCTTCGTTGGCCATCTCGTAGTTTTTTGCATATGTCCTAGCCCTTTATTGTACTTCTTTTGCAACACTCATATGCAACTTATACATCACTTTGGTTGGAATCTTGGATGGAGCCAAGTCCAATTGTTTTATGTCCTTTAGTTTCTTCTTCGATGTTCCCTGATCAATTTGTATCATCTCCTGAGTGATATGGAAAATGTTACTTCCCATTACCATTTTCTATATTGTCCCTTTTTCTTCTGGATTCTTCTCCTGCTGCATTGAGTCTTTCTATTGTTTTATTCCTTTCTATTGTGTGACATTAATCTGGAGGATTTTCAAAGTCTCCTTGAATTCCATCATTTTTTTCATAATTTCTTCTCTCTGTGACTCTTCGACGTAGCGTGCTTCTTCTCCCTGGTATTGCACCTTATATGCTACTAACTTTGCATCATCTTTAGTGATTGTGAGGTCATGGACCTTCTTCTGTGCCTTCATATTCTATCTCTGCTCTCCTATCTGCATTGTTTATTTCCTCTTTGGTGGTGTTTCTATCTACACTTAAATATTTGTTTCTTGGGTATCATTGCCATTGTTTTTATTCTCTTCATTTTTTTCCTCTATGCACTCAATTCCTAACACTGAGGCCCTTGTTGTTGTTTCCTTATTTATTGGTTTCTTTCTTGTTGTACTAGTGACTGTTGGTTTGGTGTGTTATGCTAATTTTCTAGTATTTGTTGTTGGGCTACTAGATTTCTGCGATGTGCCAACCTATTCCTGTTATTTTCCCTTTTCTCCTTTCTTGACAGCTACAGGTACCTTCCATTTATATGGCCATTCTTATATTACCCATTGGAGTTCTCTAGTTGTGATGCAATACTGCATCTTTAACCATGTCTTCTTAGGGTCTCTTTCGGATTGTATCCATATATTGTGCCTATATTCCTTGAATTTTTCTATCCCTTCATTTTCCTTCACCACTTCAAGTGAAATCCTCCATGTATCTACAATTTTCTCCTACATATCTTGAATTTACATGCCAAAAATTCTTGAATTGGATTTCCTCTTCTTAGGATCGGTGTTGTGTTGTAGGGTTATGTATCTTGTTGTGCCACAAAAAAATGAATATTTTGGTTTTTCCCATGAGTCTAAAGCTATCAAAATCAAAAAACAAGAATAGTGGAACTTTGTTCCATCATCCTACACATCTTTGTAGTCTTCTAAGAATAGGTTGAGAAAATACGGTGCCCAAATGAGAACTTCCCCCTCTGTGTAGTGCGTGGTTGTTGCGACCACCTCTGCAGGTGCCTCTTCCTTGCGATACTTTCATAATAACTTGTAGGAAATCAATTTCTTCATGAATATGGTGGTTCGGTCATTGATATTATTGATTATCATACATCTACTTCCCCTTTTTGTACCAAATTGGGCCTTCACTTCTTCTACAATGGCCTTCTCTTTCATTTTAACATCTAAATACTACTTCATTTTCACCCCATCTGTTGGCAAGCGTGCAATTTTTTCAATGAGGTCTACATCGATCGGGTTAGGTCTGTCCATCCACAAAAACCCTCCATGTAATCATGCCAAAAGTTGTTTTACACATGCATTAACATCCTTCCCCTTGCCAAAGTGACGAATTTCCAATAAATTCATAATTCCAGAGTTGTAAAGTGCGGCTACCCACTGTTTGGGCTCTAGTATCGAGATTTTTGTCAAAGTTGACCCTCTATTTTTCATGTAAACCTCCTATGCAAGCTATGGAAATTTGGCTACTTCTGTCACATCATGGTCTGCTTATTTCAACTTGGGAACAAACCCCAACATATCTTCTACAACTATAACCGAATCTGGTATGTGGGGCACTAACAACAAAATATTTCTTTATGTGTGCATTGTCATCACTGCTTCCCTCTTATTCAATAGCCCTTCTATTGTTTCTTCTTCGGTTACTTCATCCCGCATTTCTTCATCAGTGCCATGTTTGTTCGTCAGGTCCTTAACTTCTAGTGACTTCTCTGTTATAGAGTTATGTGCTTCATGCTCTTGTGATTCTGTATTTTCATCATCGTCTTCCTCCTGCTCACACTATGTTTGCACCACTTCTTGGTTTGTTGTATTAGGGTTTGCTTATGTCCTAGGGTTTTTCCCTTCCTCTGCTTGACTTACTTCCACTACTTCTTCTTCTGGGTTTTGTTCCTCGACCCACGTCAGACTGATTTATTCACTCTCTGTTGTTGGAATTCCATCCACATTGACCACCTCGATCATCTCCTGCATTGATTTTTTAGTACTTCTGGTCCTTCACGCAAATTAGCTTGGTGCTATGAACTTTGGCAGTGTCATTCTTCTAAATTGGGAAACATTTGTTTCAAGTCATTTGGAATCTTCACAATCTTTGTACACAATCAATACCTATTCTCTCTTTCTCTCCTTTTCTCAAAATTACAAGTTTTGTGCCTTTTATATGTTTTTCCCCTTTTATAAACTCTGTCATAAATTCTCTGACATGCCCACTTTTTTCCATTCACTAGCTTTCACTTTTCTGATCATTTTTTATCCTGACGCATAATGTTTACTTTCCTATTGCGTAGTCTCTTGACTTCTTTCGCACCAATTTTATGTCTGATGTGCATTGTATTTTTTGTCACACATTTTTGTCATACTTATTTCTAGTTTCTATTGTGCACTATATCTTCCAACTATCTTTCTACCAATTATTCCTCTACCTACCTCTTTTTGGCATTTTGTCATTTTCCCACTTTTTTCTTCTTTTTATTCTTTTAACTTCTACTATTTACAATATGCATAAGTCTAAATTTTGTGCTACAACTATTGAGGGTTAGTGGGTTGACTTTCCCTATACAGTTTCAGTCGAATACCATTCACTAAACCTTGAATCTCCTTACCTGTTAAATATTGTATCTACAGAACACCTCCATTTGTGACAAACTTTATCTCATATGGCCCTAGCCAATGCATTCTAAGCTTCCCTGGGTGATGCAAGTTTTTACTGTCATAGAGGAGAACCATATCTCCTTCCTTAAATTTATTCTTCTTGATATTTCTGTCATGCCAAGATTTGTCATTTTACTTTTGTACTTCTTTATGGAAACCAACTATTATTTTGTCTTTCTCTAATTCCATGAGTTGAGCCATCTTTCATGTGTTGCACCTCTTTTGTTCATGTTTGTAATTGATGCAATGCGTAGACTTGGTATCAAATACTCTAAGGGAACTATTGTTTCATGTCCATACACCAATATTAAAGGTGTCTGCCGTGTTATATTTTTGAATGTAGTTCTATAATCCCATAACATTGTTGATACCCTTCAATCCCAGTCATCCCTATTTACATTACAAATCTTGGTTAAGGCATTCTCTAAAATCTTGTTAAACGCTTCCACTATTCCATTATCTTGGGGATGGTAGGGAGTTCTCTTCTGATGTTGTATCTCAAATTCTTCAAGCATTTCCCTGATAGTATTGTTAATAAAATGAGTCCCCTGATCACTCATCAATACTCTAGGGAATAAAAATCTTGTAACTACATGTTCAAATAAAATGAGTGTTGCAGTCTCTATGCTGCAATCCTTCACTTCTTCTACCTCATCCCATCTCGTAAAGTATTTTATCATTGTAATAGTATACCTGACTCTTGATCTTCTGGATGGTGGATTAATTGGACCTACAAAGTCTACTTCCCACTTATCAAATACTTGCAAATTTACTTGTGATATCAATGGCATCTCATCCCTCCTAGATGGATTTCCAACCATTTGACAAACATCACAATTATGACAATACTCTTTTTCATCCTTGTGAACTGTTTTCCACCATAATCCTATGCACAATAACTTCTCTGCAGTAGCTTTCCCTGCATAGTGTCCTCCAACAATTCCTTCATATGCCTCTACTAAAATTATAGGCCTTTCATGGTCCATAACACATCTCCTCAAAATGTTGTTTGCGCCAAGTTTGTATAAATTACCTACAATCAATTGGTAGCCTGCAACTTCGACCACCAAATTTTTCTTCTACGTAGTATTTAATTCCTTTGGAGCAAATCATGTACTAACAAACTCTATAATGTTGGCAAAATATTCATCAACAATGTGTACCGAAAACAATTGTACATCCAGGAAGTTGTCCACCAAATTACTTGGTTCCTCTCCATTAGTTATCATGGACAAATGATATGTCCCTGCATTCAATATTCGAGGCTTCACCACAACTTTAAAGCAAAACTCCTGGAGAAAAAGTAGCCATCTGCATATTCTTCTCCCCAACACTAGCTTATTGAATAAATATCTAAGAGAAGAATGATCTATAAACATCTTGAAATGTTTCCATAACAAATAATGTCTGAATTTCTGCAATACATACACCATGGCCAACCCTTCTCTTTTTGTGGCATTATAATTATGCTTTGAATCTAGAAGATTCCTAATTGCAAATGGAATTGGGTGATCTATATCACTTTCTCCTATATGTGTTAATATTTCTACTAGGGCTATTGCAGATGCATCCACATGCACATAGAATTACTTTGTCCAACATGGAAACACTATAATCGACATTGTCACTATATTCTCCTTCAAAATATCCAAACTTTGTTGGCATTCATCATTCCACTGATACTTAATGTCCTTATTCAACAGTTTCTCAATCGACGTAGTAATTTGTGCATATCCCCTTATGAACTTCATGTAATATCCTGTATGATCAATTGTAATTTTCAACTGGCACACTAACTTAGGTGGTGGTAAGTTAACTATGACAACAATTTTAGCAAGATCAACCAAAAGACCCTATTTACACACCACATGCCCTAACAAGATTTCAAAAGGTGCGTTGAAAATTCATTTCTTAATATTCAATTCAGTCTAACACTATCTACATCTTTCTAACATCAGTCTTAACACTTCCACATGATCCTTCAATAAACTAAACATTCTCTAGTCATCCATATAAACTTCTAAAAACTTATGAATGAATTCCTTGAAGGAAGCCACTACTACCCTTGAAAAAATTGCAGGTGCATTCTTCAACCAAAATGGAATCACTGTACACTAGAACGATCCCCATTCTATAGAAAATGTTGTCTTGTGTCTATCTTTTAGTGTTATCCTGATCTGATGATATCCTAAAAATCCATCTTTAAATGAATAGGCTTCTTGCACTCCTACATTCTCCAAAACGACATCTGTAAATGGGGTAGGAAAAGGATCATTCAGGCAAGCATCATTCAATTTTCTCAAATCTACACAGATCTTGATTCCCCCTTGCTTATTTTCCTAGACTACCATAGGATTGATCCAATCTAATTCTTCCATAGGTTCTATGACACCAACCTCTAACATGTTGTCAATTTATTCCTTCACTTTTTTCTTATACACTCAATTCAACCTGTAAGGTCTCTGTCTTATAGGTCTGGCATCTAGCTTCAAAGGGATATTCATCTCTCCAAGTTCTCATGTTAATTCCTTCATCTCTGAAAATGTCACTGGAAACAAATCATTGTACTCGCATATTAGCTTTGTGATTCTTTCGACTGTCTGATTGTACCAATAATATCCAATGCTTGCAATATTTGGGTTTTTTCTTGTTCTAATATTTATCGTATTTATCTTCAATGGGGTTGCATAATTATCTGAATCTAACTATGGACCTTCTACCTCTCTTTCCCCTTCAACTTATAGGATCTGTATATTGCACAGGTTTTCTTCTGCAGGGTCTTCTTCTTCTATGACATGATAACAGTGTAGCAACTGTCGAAATATTTTTCTAATCTGATATGTTGTGAAAATTTCCACTTCAATTTCTTTGAAAATCTTGTCTCTTACCACCTTCAGTATTGTATATATCTCTGGAATTTCATGCTCAAAGAAAAATTTAATCACACAATTCTATTTCATTTCTTCCCAATTTGCATTTTCCTTTCGTTGTTCCTGTTCTATCTACTAGTTCTTTGGAATTCCTTCTAATGTGTGAATAAAATGATGTGGCCATTCTTATGGTGGTACTAATATCCATTGAATTATACATATTTCTACATGTTGTTTGGGTTGTCCAATTCTATCATACTTCTCCTCATATCTATTCTCCTGCTCTGCACCGAATCCGATGCGCAATAATCTCTCACATTGGCACTAGTTATTCATATTCTCTTTATGTGTACCCCACCAATGTGCAAGTGTAGCTTTCAAAGAAATATCTAATACTATTAATATTTTATTTTCTACTACTTCTAATTCAAACTTCATTAAAATTTATTCTAAGTCATTCTAACCATAAAAAGTAGGAGGTTTACCTCTGAACCAATCCACCTCAGTGAGCACATCATTCTGGCACATCTTGTGGTAGATAATTCATGTAATAGTTGTTGCTAGTTCTCTAGTCCCATTTTAGAGTCTGAAGCACAAGAAATAATACTCCTCAAAAACTCAACATTCCATCTGCAATTTGGTTGATGTAATTCTCTTCATGCATGGTATTTCTCTACAATTGATTTATTTCTTCTATAATAAATGTTTCTATCGCAAGTTCAATGTACCTTCCTCCTTCTAAGGGATCTAATGGTGCAATAACTATGTATTATCCTAATTAAAAGATTATCTTATTGGTCTTCAATTTGATAATAGCCTAGTTATCAAAATCCCAATACAGACCCAACAACACTGGATATGGTGACATGTTATCTACTATGTCAATCACTCCAAAGTCTTCCATGGTGCACACTCCATTTAGATCTACTGGTATCCCCTTCAATCTAACAATTGTAACCACTCTATGTTGATTTTCTAGCTTCAAATCAATAGGTCAAAATCCCAATGTGGGTTTTCCCATGGCTTCCCATGTCTTCTTAGGAAAAACATTTACTTCAAACCCTAAGTCTAGTATGATATCCCCCATATTGAAATCTCCAATGTTTGCATTCAACCTGAATTCCCTACTTGTTATTCTCTTCTTATGAACCTGATTGACTCTCTTGTGTTCTAATTTCATTTCTTTGCCAAAATTTCACTTTTCTAATAGACTCTGTAATACTTGTAAAGAGTTTTTATCATTCAACAACTTCACACAAGACCACACAAAGTTTCTCAAATTACTTAATGATTCTGATGATTTTTCTATGTTGGTCCGATTAAATAATGGAGGCATGTAATATACTAGTATATCATATACTGGATTTGTTCTTGAAGTTGACACAATATTCTCCTTCAGAATCTCCTGTCTAGACTCTTTGAATGTCTCCTTCTCTTTGTGTGTATCGAACTTTTGTTCAGGTTATGTATTCTTCCCAACCGAATGATACTGGTCCTAATATTTATTTGTTTCATATGCTCATGTCTTGGCTCCACCTCTAGTAACTATGTTGATCTTATTCTCATCCTCTTCTAAGTTTTCCACAATAATCCATTGAACATTCTAGTTTATTTGGTTCCTCGTGTCCTGTATCTTAACCAGAAGTTTCAGACAATCTTCTATCTCATGATCTACTGCACGACAATACATACATATTGCGGGTGGATATGTAAAATATCTTGCATAATGTCTAGGTTTCTGATAATTGTGAAAAACTACAAGTCCTATGTCTCCTCCAAATCCTCTTCCTCCACGGCCTCCTCCACTGAAGCCTCCTTTGTTTCCTTGATTTTCTCTGCATGGTGTATTATATTTTGGTGATTCATTGTATTGTGGTTGTGTATTATTGTACTATGGTGATGTTGCACACTATTACGCCTTGTTATACTGTTGTGGTGCTCCAAACTATTATGCATTATTATATTGTGGTGGCATTGCAAACTGTTGCGCATTGTTATAATGTGGTTGTGTTGTAAACTGATGTGTGTTATTATACTGTGGTCATTACATAGGTTGTTTTTTCATTAGTTTATCCTGTACCATATATGCATATGATTTCCTCTCCTTCATTATCTCCAAGATTTTGTAGTCCTTGTCTTCATGTCCAACTAGCTTGCAAAAGTTACAAAATGTAGTCTTTGGTATTGTTTGATACTTTTKCATCATCACAAAATGATAGGGATCGTGTCCATGTTTTTTTCATATCTCACACTATGGTCCTCCTAAAGATAACATATTTGGCATTCCTACTCCCAAGTATTACACAAAGTTTGGACATTCATTCTTATGATGTTCTTCTATTCTGCAAAATTTTCACCAGACATCCTCCCTCTTTTCCTTTCCCTTATTCTGATTCGACTAAAATGTTAAGATCTTCAAGTCTAATGTCAACTCTTTGACAACTGGATCTGTATTCTTATACTGATTTTCCTCTAACTACAAATCTTCTTAGAAGGCCTCGGCCTGGGTTTGGAACTTTTTCCGCATAAAAGGATGCTTCAAATGCTCCAATAAAGAGTTAACAAATAAATTTATATGTTGCATATCAGTAATAGAGTACTTCAACTTATCTTTTAGCCTCTTGAACTTTTGATCAACCTCCTAGACTGACTCACCTAACTTCTATTTAATATCTATAATCTCATTCATGAATTGGTCCTCTAAACGTGATTTATGAAATTCATTTATCAATTGCTTCTTCACATCTGCGACAATTGTAGGTTCTCCCATTGGATTATTTACTGCGAGACCCATGTACTAGTCTGATGTGAGGTTTCTAAATCAAATTTCCAACTGCACAACCTTTGTATATTCATATGTAATCTTATTAGCTTCCCATATATTCTCACAGATAAACAAAAGCGTCTCTCGGTCCTCCGACCCTTCTCCCAGGAACTCAGGTAACCTAATAGTTGGATCTACTCTTACCATTGTGAAGTTTGTTGTACTAAAACCTCTGCGCAGTGTAGATACTTGACTCTTTCTTGCTAATCTTATACTTGTACTTGAGTTTCCACTGGACCCCCATCCTACTAAAAGACTTATACAACTAATCACTTATTGTTTAAGCATTTCTTCTTATTCAATTGTCTCAATCGTACATGGGGTTGTGGGTTCCACACTAATTTAGATCTGGAATGGAGAGACTACTTCTGCACCAGACCCTTGACCTCTGTTTTTCCTCTCATATGTGGCATGAAATATTTCCTCAATCTTCTCTATCGCACAAATATCCTATACCTCTTCCTCATCACTGTCCAAGCCCTCTCGCTCGGCTACTGCCCTCTTTTTCCTATTAATCTAATATTGGTAGGGTCATCCACTCTGCATCACCTTTTCTCTTTCCATTATTTCCTTGGTGTATTCCTCATCAATCATAATAGGGTCTATTGCTTCCTTCTTCTGGCCTCCACCCAGATCCCTCTATATGTCTCATATCTTCCTTAGTTCTTCCCCCAACTTCCCCATACTCACATAGTGATTTAGCTTTTTGATTCCATTGTCATCATTCCTTTATCATATAATAAGATCTTGATCAACGTGTAAACATACCTAATGTATGTCCCTCTTGGTCCCTTCAAGAATTCTTACTCTGCAATAGTATATGACTTTACTATATAGACTACAAATTCAGTAATAAATCATGCAGTGATACTGTCTAACCAAAAACCGAATGTGCGCATGAATTTATTATTGACCCTTTCCAACCACGCAATGTTCTTAGTAGTCCACTCTACTGGCTTTATCTGATTAGTTGTATGAGTATCCTTCAACCTCAATATCTACTCTTGTAATAACTATGGAAAATAATAAAAATATGCCTCATGCAAATCAGTAAACACATACCTTTGTAGATACTGGCTTGGTGTATACTTGGAACTTCTATTATCTTTATGTGAAAACTCGAGTTGATTTGTCTCCAATGTTATTTCAATCTCTTGATTTGTAGGGTTCCATGGCCTAAAAATCCCCTTCTACCACTGTATTCTCTTCATGAAATCCCCTCCAATCCAATATGATGAGTTCCAACTGACAACAAAAACATTTGTTGGATGTATGGGTTGACCCGGGTTCTACCTTATTTCTCCAAAAAGCCCCTAGAAACCATCGACCCATTTGGTAAACCATAATGAAACACTATGCACAGAGTGCACAGCGTAGTCTCACCTAAGATGACTTATGGGTTATTTCATGACCCAAGTGTCTGCAATCATGGAATGGATGGAACTAGTGGGAATGTTAGGCATATTTATACTTCTTTTACTTCAACATGCATTCTACCATACCATCATTCATATCTACAACTTATTCATCCTTTAATAGTTATTCTGCATAATATAACATGTCGAATCTAGTGCACATTATAAATTAACATATGGATGTATTCATTCAACATAAAATTATATCAAAGAAATAGATAAGAGAACCACACATAGAACCATCATATTTTTCCATGGTTCACCCCCCCTGGGCTACGCCCATAAAGATATTATGATTATTTATTATTCTTCATCAAAAGTCTTGTGTTGTGTGCATTACTTCAAAAGTATAGAAATGGTGATACTCCATGAGGCTGGCCCACGTTGCACCAAGATCCACAGCTTGCGACCTGACCCTCAGTTACACTTCATCCGACTCAACATCACTAGATCTCCTCATATCATACAACCAAAACTAATTACTTCAAAGTTCAGAAATGTTCTCAAAAGTTACTCTAAACATGCTCAAAAAATACCCTCATATCCTTATACAACCTATATTTATACTTCAAAAGTGGGTAAAATCCCTTACATTATAATCCAAAACCCTTATTCTAAGTTGACTCATCTTGTATGCATTATAACTGCCTTCGCGTGCTAATCCACAATTTTGACGCGTTGATTTTCCTTTGTTCCCACCGTGCACTGCTTCCTTGGTCGATTCTTCCTTT
This sequence comes from Picea mariana, assembly GCA_032191745.1. NCBI lineage: Eukaryota > Viridiplantae > Streptophyta > Pinopsida > Pinales > Pinaceae > Picea > Picea mariana. Next base: position 156,950 of record JASDQU010101859.1, read on the forward strand.
TTTAATGCATTGTATCTCGAACCTTACCCAAAATGTCTTGCTCAAACAGAGAGAAAATAATTTTTATGAGCAAAGCAGAGGGAGGTCAGTCTTCCAAAAATATTGGAATTACAAGATGAAGGGTTAAAAAGATTAAAGGAAAAATGGTTTTAAGCCACCCTTTCTCAAGAATAACTCACAAGAAAATAAACAAGGACAATAAACCCAAAATGAGAAAAACATAGTATATTCATTTGGGAAAAGGCTGAGGAAGTAGCATATACAATGTTGGGGATGTAAGGGAAATGACTTATATAAGGACTTCCCTCACAAAGGAGAAAGAAAGAGGACTGTCCACAACATTTAGGAGGATGAACCAGTTGAAGGAATGGAAGGAAGCATGTCAAGGATTTATGTATCCTTGGATAACAAGAAAGAAGAGTATCAATCCCCCATGATTGAAGTGGAAGGTAAGATTGATAACCCACCCATAATAATTTTAATTGATTCTAGAGGTAGGCATAGTTACATAAAATCTAACATTGTTGAAAGGTTTTGCTTGAAAAAGAGTAAGCATAAGAAATATTGGTTAGTTTAGTTAGCTAGAGGGGATAAGAGAAACATTAATGAGTTGGTTAAATATTTTCCAATATACATGAATGGACTCAACACAAAAGTAGATGTGAACAACATACCATTGGGTTCATATGACTATCTAATTTGCATGGATTGGTTGGAGAAAAACCATGTTTTCTTATACTATTATTATAAGACAATAACTTGTCTTGATGAGGATGGGTATTAAGCCCTAATATTGGCTCATTACCCCTTAATTGGGGCATATTATATTAGTAATGTTATTTTATTTATGTCATCTTTAGGCCATTAGTTGTAATTATACCTCCTAGTCTCCTATATATACCAAGGAGACATTTTCATATTGAATCATCTTGTACTTGAACATTTAAGTGGGTTAAAAGGAGGTTTCCCCCTTGAAGAGGATTATTATCTGAAATTATCTCTTTTTTAAGGCGTTGAGTACTCTTTCTGAGGTTTTTCTATGCTATATTGATATTTGGTTCTTAACATATGGTATCAGAACTCAAGGTCTTGGGGTTTCATTGCTTCATCTGAGACACCTTGACATTTTTGTTATAAATTTTTTTATACAATGTTTCAGAAGAAACGTCCTGGAATATATTTAGTAGATAGATCAAGGTATGTTGGGCTCAAAATTAAGCTCTTGAGGCCTTACAATTTCGAAGATACAACCTGTACAAGATAGGGTTCTGGAATCATCCTAAACTGAGTCATTGCGGAATTTTCACTATAAAAACTTTTTTGTAATGTTTCAGACCCTACACTCTGGATCCCATTTACAAAAATTAGTAAGGTATCTGTGGTAAAAATTTCATCTTTGGGTTCATCTTACATTTGTATATACACCTTGTGTAAGATAGGGTATCTGACTAGTCCTATTGACTAGTCTCAAGAAGGTGTTCTAGGTAAAACAATCATAACTTCTTCCTAGAGTATACAAATTGAGTGGTACTAGTTTCATTGGATCATGGAAAGTCTATAGTATTTTGGGTGTGAGTTTCAGAATTTTATATCAATTATTTTGTGTGGGGCACGCTATACAAGTGAGATCTCCTGGAAAGGCCAAAAATTGACAAGTTGTGGGGAAGTTACCATAAATTCCACTTGGCACATCTAGTTTTGATGAGACATGTGGAATTGAAGAGAATAAATATCAGAGAACTACATAAAAGAAATCTTCATACCCAGAAGATCCAAAACTTGGGAGATACAATAGAAGAAATATTGTCTAGCAGAACCACCTCAAAATCAAGGTTCAAAGTTGATACTTGGCCAACATGCCACCCAAAAAGGGAACTTCTACACCAACTAAGCCTCCATAAAATCCTACTTGGACTCTTGATGAAGGTGAATAAATGCGTAGGGACATAAATGATTTACAAAATAAGATATTTACAAAAGATGAACTACAAG
>JASDQU010101859.1:163312-191978 GCA_032191745.1 Picea mariana
TTTCATGCTTAAAGAAGGTTATAGGCGACAAGATCCCAGTTCAAACTATATTTCCAGAACTTGATGAGGAAGGAAAAATCATATTGGAGCCTGAAGCCATCACTGACACAAGAATTCGCCAGCTGAGGAATAGATCCATTTCAGAGTATCTCATTAAATGGAGGAAACTACCGGCGGAAGATTCCACTTGGGAAGATGAGTATTTTATAGAGAAGCATCCAGAGTTACTCAAGCATTGTGGACAACACTTGTCTCAAGGGGAGGGGCATGTTAAGCCCTAATATTGGCTCATTACCCCTTAATTGGGGCATATTATATTAGTAATGTTATTTTATTTATGTCATCTTTATGCCATTAGTTGTAATTATACCTCCTAGTCTCCTATATATACTAAGGAGACATTTTCATTTTGAATAATCTTGTACTTGAACATTTAAGTGGGGTAAAAGGAGGTTGGCCCCCCGAAGAGGATTATTATCTAAAATTATCTCTTTTTCAAGGCATTGAGTACTCTTTCTGAGGTTTTTCTATGATATATTGATATTTGGTTCTTAACAATGGGAAGCAAGGAAATATTCAAGGCATTCCAAGATTTTTGGTTGTTAGAGAAATTTTATCCATGCAGCTAAAAAATAGTTTCAGGAAGGGATGTCAAATTTTTGTAGCCCATATGGAAGAGGCAACTAGAGATAAAGTAGAAAGTATTGAAGACCATCCGATATTGAAATATTTTAAAGATGATTTTGGGAAAATCCTAGGATTGCCACCAAAGAGAGACATTGATTTCTCTATTGATTTGGTGCCAAGAGCTGCCCCAGCATCCAAGACACCTTATAGAATGGGCACACCAGAATTAAACAATTTGCAGATGCAAATTTAATAACTTTTGAAGAATGGGTATATATTCCCAAGTGTTTCACCTTGGGGAGCCCCAATTATTTTTGTAAAGAGGAAGTATGGAACCTTAAGTTTATGTATTTATTTTAGTTAGTTGAATAAGGTCACAATAAAGAACAAATATCCCTTTCCAAGAATTAATAATTTTTTTTATCAGCTGAAAGGTGCAAGAATCGTTTCCAAGATTGAATTGAGAACAGGTTATCATCAAGTGAGGAAACAATAAGGGCATATCAACAAGACAATGTTTAGGACAATATATGGGCATTATGAATTCATAGTAGTGCCATTTGGGCTATCAAATGACCCAACTATTTTTTTGTGCCTGATGAATGAAGTGTTCAGGAAGTCCCTGGACAAGTTTGTAATTTTTTTCTTGGATGATATTCTAATCTACTCCAAGACAAAAGAAAAGCATGAGAAACATCTAAGAATGTTGTTGCAAGTTTTGAGAGAACATAAGTTGTATGCCAAGTTAAGTAAGTGCATATTTTATCAAAAGAAGATTCATTACTTGGGGAATATTATTTCAATAGAGGGGATAGTGGTTGATCCTGAGAAGATAGGGGACATTAGAGGATGGTTAGTGCCAAGAAATGTCATAGAGGTTGGATATTTCATGGGTTTTGTGGGTTATTACCGAAGCTTCAAAGGGGTTTTCACATATTGCAAGCCAAATCACTTCTTTGCGAAATAGGGGAGTGGATTTTGAATAAAATACCACATGTGACCAATGTTTTCAATAGTTGAAATATATTTTGACCTGTTGTAACATAGGTCTACACCCATTCCCTTTCCCTCCTTTACCCTATACACATCCATCAAGTGTGATTTTTATTTTGTGTTTGTTAAGATTATTCTCCATGATTAATCACTTAGCTTCAATGGCTCCTACTCGTCGTTACTTATTTTGCACCATCTTTTGGTTTCTTGAAAGGTGATTACATGTTCTGGTTAGAGTTTGAAAATACTTGTCATCATGTTTATCACTAATTGAGCATGCAGCAGGTCGACCAAGTCCTTTGTATGCACATGAAACATTCATAGAAAAAATGAAGCAATTCAGAACAATAGATTTCATGCTTAGATTATAAGCAAACAGACAAGTTAAATTTCTGGTGGTGGAGATCCAAAAGTCAATTCAGACCAATGACTCTCGTGCATTCGAAGTTTCAAAATCACATGGGGTTTAACAACAAGCATGAACCCCTGAAGTACCGGAGCCCTAAACTACCTCGTGACTCTACGAGGTCATTTATTCGGGAGATATCAATACTCTGCCACTACTACATATTGAAAAATTTGTGATGACCACTTGCGACAAAAGTACTCTTTCGTTGCAACATGCAAGAGAAAAAGTTCATTTTTTCTAAATCCATCCCGTATTCATCGCTATCTCGACGACTTTAGTTTGACTAAATTATTATGGTCAATGTTCGTCGCAAGAGAGACGACTTACCTAACCTTAAAATTGACCAATGAAAATGGTCTAAAATAAATAGGTAAAAAGAATGAATATTTGTAGGTCACATTCGTCGCAATTGCGACGATAGTGACCTAAAATTGGACTATAAATATTTGACGATTTAAAGATGTTGCGACAATCTTGCTATAACAACGATAGTTCCAAAANATTTGTAGGTCACGTTCGTCGCAATTGCGACGATAGTGACCTAAAATTGGACTATAAATATTTGACGATTTAAAGATGTTGCGACAATCTTGCTATAACAACGATAGTTCCGAAAGGGTATTTTTGTGCGGAAGAATGTCGCAAAATGTTGTTAGAGATGGGGAAAAAAGTAAAGCGGGTGAAAAGGGTGATGGTAGATGTTATTGCCCTTGTAAAAAATGTTACCTTGGATGTCCCGTAAGAATTTTAATAGCAACAACTACAAAACATTGTAGGAAATATGGTCACATTGATGGCGGATCAAATGAATATCGTCCCATGGTAATTAGCTATATATTCATTATATTTTTTTATTTTGTAAATTATATATATATATATATATATATGTATGTATGTATGTATGTATGTATAAATATTGTTTGAATGTTTGTTATAGTATACACTAATTTTTCATGATTGTTTGTAATTATAAAGTTAGAGTTGCCCTCTAACTTTCTGCAGAATATTGCACCAAGTATTAGTATAAATGAAGTTTTACAAGTTGAGGAACGTCATCATGACCAAGAAAATGAGGATGTCATGGAAGAAGATGATGGGACAAATCAAATGATCCAAGATTTGGTTTCGCAGCCAGATGAGGATGGGGAAAATGTTGGTTATTATGATGAACCTCCATTAGAAAAGGCAATTAAACGATTTTATGAAGGATCAAGAGCAAATCTTCTCTCTGCTACATTGCTGCTAGTGAACTTAAAGGTTATGAATAGTTTGTCGAACACTTGTATGACACAAATACTAAGGTATGTTATATGTTTCATCTCATATTATACATAAATGTTGATTCTTTTATATTTGTTTTTAGTGTTAATTAATGTGTAAAATAAGAATGCAATTTTTACGATTAGTATTCTTACATTAACTAGTTGTTTGTTATGTTGTAGATTGTTAGGTGAATTTTTGTTACCATCCTCAAATATTTTACCTCGTGCATATCAAGGTTTGCATGCCATTATGAAAGACATTGGAATGGATTATCAAACTATAGATACATGTCCTAATGACCATATTATATATTATGGACAACATGCTTTGAAAACCAAATGTCTGCAATGCCTTATTAGTAAATATCGAACCGATCAAGTAACAAAAAGGGTGCCTTGAAAGGTTCTTCGTCATATTCCCATAATTCCACGTTTGCAGTGATTGTTCAGGTGTGAAAGCATAGCACAATTTATGGATTACCATGCATGTAACATAAGTGGAGATGGTGTTCTTCGAATGCATGCCGATGGTTCTACATTTAGGGAAATTGAGGAAAAATGGGCATATTTCAAAGATGAACCTTGTAATATTAGGCTTTCATTGGCAGTTGACGGTGTTAATCCATTCGGAGAGCTTAGGTCTATTTACTCAGTGTGACCTATTTTTGTTATCAACAATAAAATTCCTCCTTGGATGTCAATAAAGAGGGAGCACATAATGTTGACAATGATTGTTCCAGGTATTTTTTTACATTAATTTTTTGAATTTAACATTTTCATTTGTTTCAATTTTTGCATAATATCTTTTGTTTATTTTTTTAATTATATATATTACATGATATCATTCCTTTAGTAATTATGTGTAATATCCCTCGACTGAACCCAATTGTAAATGTAATATAAATATACTTAAGCTAGTGAAATGTTTTGACCTCATTTGATAATGCACATCATGTGGCATAGTGCGTGCATGAAATGCACAGTAAAATGATGTAATATGCACATCACAAGATACCATGCGCAATAACTAAAGTGTGTGCAACCTTGAGGACAACGGATACTGTGTGCAGTACCTAAAGTGCATGCAACCTTGAGGACAACGGATACCACGCGCAGTAACTAAAGTGCACGCAATACTAAAGTCAGCGAACCTTTATGTATATGATATGCATTATAGGCTGGTGAGCCAGTATTATAAGCCAGAATGATTATGTTTTGGTATTAGTTCGAAACGCCTAGATGTCAAGGGCCAATGTGCCTACTTTGTACATGAATCATGATTAATATAAAATATATCATTGTGCGCAAACCAACCACGATAAAAGAGATGGGGGACTGAACTTCACTAGTTAGGGAAAGGGAGGTCCAAAAGTCAAGGGAATATTATATTAATATTTCCTAAAACATAAAGTATGGATAATTATTTTATCCTAAGTTCTAAAGTTGGGGACAAGTGGACAAAAGTAACTTCCAATATGACAATTGTCAAGTTGGGGACATGCATTCATATCGTGGGGGAACTTAGCTCATTGGGAGAGTTTCTCATGTATACCTTACGAATGGAGGGGATGACCATCACTTTTGACGAAGAGTCCACAGTGATTCCAAAACACACTCAGTTATCCATTCAATGATTCCATGACCATTTTCACTCATACATTCCGTTATCCTTGAGACAACCATTTTCACCTTTTTGAAGCCCGTTTCCGCACCTTATTGGTTGGTGTACCTGGTTAGCTTGGAGAAGGATTGAAGAAGTGGGTTGTCAAGCCCGTGAACAGTTCTCTGAGTGAGAGAATTGTTGGGGATTGATTTTTGAAGGTGATAAACTGCAGCTGCAGTGCTCTAAGACTTTCAGTCTGACATGTTGTTGAAGCTCTAGAAGGGAGGTGGGGCAGCCAAGGGACTATTGAGCAGAGAAGGGGCACACTTCCTTGGGTGGGACAAGCATGTGGGGACTAAGAGGCTATAGGTTGTTAGTTGAGTGAGCACCTGAGACAGAGTATTTCTTGTTGTCCATGAGCCTTAGCCTAGATAGGAATCCCTTTACCCTGGGTGGAGTTCAGTCCCAGCTCGGGGGTGACTCACTATTGAGAGTGATGAACAGTGTAGTCTATGGCTGGGATTTTCGTGGACGGTCTGTAAGAACTTGGTGACAGTATTTCTAAGATAAGTACCAATTGTATGATATATATTGATATGTTGTTTTGTTATTTACATGTCTATGTTACGATTTTATCATATATGTGATTATGATTGCTTGTGTGCTTATGGGTAATTTCCTGTAAAGGATGCATATCGGTAGTTACTATTATTTTAATATAAAAGTCGTATGTTACATAAAGTAATTGTTTGTTTATGTTTAGATGTAAAGCTTCTGCGAGCGTGTTGTATGTATATGTTTTAGTTGCATGCAGTCTAAAGAGTAAATTTATGTGACATTGCTTAGTTGACTACTGAGTATGCTACTATATGTTCCGCAGTATGAGAATGAAAGTGTTCCCTAGAGTAGCATGGCCTATCCTGATGGCTGGGAATATTACCGACGAGTGTCAGAGCATGAGTGGTTTCTTTGGAGTGGTGTACCCCAACCTCAGGATGGCCGGGGGATCGTTACAGTATGGTATCAGAGCCTTAGTTCAACACTGAGCTTGGATGGTCCAGAGGGGTGCAATTGAAGTGAATATTCACAGAAAAATAACTTTGAAGTGGCCATAATTGGAGTCACGAAGTGTCCTTGGAAAAGGTTGGCATACTAGCACGCATGGTAAATTTGGCACCACACGGGAAAACGTTGGCATGCCAGTGTGGGCGGTAAATTATGGCATCACACATAAGATTATTATGTGTATATGCACGCACTGAAATTATCCTTGTGTGGTAAGCACACACATAGTAAGGTGCACATGGGGTGTGCAAGTATTTCTTAATGCAAAGGAGTTTTGTTAGTATGTGCATAAGTATGAGTATAAGTTGTTTCACGACGGTGTATTCAGTAGTGTGCGTAGATATTTGAGCACTAAGGAATATGTTAAACTTGACATGGTGCATGCATAGGATGAAAATGCATGTGGAATATCAGTGTGCGGTATCAAAACTGTACGTAGTGGATATTGGCGCACAATGCTAGAGTAGTGCGCATAAGTAGTTGTTACGACGAAGAAGAAATGAACAATAGATTTAGCTACACGGGGAAGCGTTTTACCTTGTAATATGGCTATGCATGATAAATATAAATGAACAGGTCAAGTTAATGGGCGCAAAGTCACTTGGAAGGCGATGAGTCTGAGTTTAAATTGCATAATAATAAAAGAAAAAGAAACATATAACCGGATTGAAGAATTAATTAAAAAGAATTCCGGGTTTTAATTTCCTCCGATTTAGATAGATGAAAATAAAATATAATATTACAAGAAAAACTTATTATAAAATAAAACAAGAGTCATAATATCACCAGATAGAAATTGTAATAAAAAAGTCTAAAATCCATTTCTGTATTTATATAATCATATTAATCACAAAATTACAAAAGAGTGATGATAGCAGTTAGCCTATTGTAAAAAGGGTCGTTTGAAGAACAAGCCTATCATCTCTTGTACTATTTACCTCCGCTACCGGATGTTAAAAATTCGCTAAGACATGCTTATCTTAGTTGAAGACTTACTTCATCTTAGCGATCTCCACCTTTAAAGAAGAGTCTAACCAAACCGGTTGATTGTCTCCAACACTTTCAGCCACTTCAGCCGTAGATTCCTCCTTCTTATGCCGCTTACTCCTTTTCTTCTTAGCAGATGGCCTGTTGATGACCTAATCCTTTATAGTGGGATTCAGCCTGACTTCCAATCGTGAGTCTATAACCGGTTTTGTGTGGAGCTTAGTTGCTAGAATGTGCGGAAGGACACTTTCTTCTTTATTCGCAGGAAAGCCTAGCATGTTGCTCGAATAACCAGTCTCACTCGACTTAGCCTTGTCCATTTATCTCAGGTTGGAGATACCGAAATGTGTCTTTACAGAGAGCAGGAATTCGAGTAGCTTGGAGATTACTTTGGTTATGGTTGTACAGATATCTTCATACTTGGGGAGTGGTAATTATAGAACTCCATTTATGAAGCGCAGACATATTACGTACAAGAGCATTGGGTTTCCATGCTCAGCCAATCCATTTTGAATGATTAGCTTTTGAGTTTGTTACATGGCGGCATTCAACTGAAGTCACATGGATGCGAAGTACCAAACGAATGAAGCAGGGTGATCTGACTAGCCGTCGCCCACTCCACAAGTGGTGGATTTGACATGTTGAGACACGTGATACCGCGTCTTGGGGAAAGTGGTTTCAACAAAACCACCTTCTTGCACAAGTGTATCTCGGAAGGCACTACACGTCAGTGTTCTCGAGACTTGGGTCTTATCTAGAATTGTCATGGTGATAACATCAGGAAACCGAGAGTGATAATGTTGATGTGTATGTTGAATCGAAATGGTGCATATTCTCATGAATTGTTGAATTGTTAGCCTGATTAGTTTCGATGGCTACACGTTTTGCAGAATTAACAAAAACTCGGTCAAGTCAGACCAGTGCAGATTCTGTAGGAATGGAAGAGGCACAGGGGAATTACAGTCATCTAGAGAAGAGTAGAGGGATGGATGTCCATTTGGGCATCGAAGGAACAAACTCCAACGGACATGGAGAAGAAAGGAATGAAGATATGAATATGGTTGAGATCATTAATAATTTGCAGAAGGATGTCCAAAGACATAAAGATGATAATGAAAGGCTTATGAAAGCCAAAGAGAAGCATGATAACTTCAACATGAACTATTGGAAGGTTTGAACAGAATAGAGAAGAAATTGGTTAAGGAGAGTGACTCAAGTAGATCTGAGAGTCACAAACATTCAGAGGAGAAAGGAAAAGTAAAAAGTGCTAGAAGACATCACCATCATCCCCAAAGGAATTCCCATAAGAGAGCAGGCAACAACTCAAGTCTATCCCCTGTCAGAAGGTATAATAGATCTGGGGTGGATGAGCTGCGAGGAGAAATGAACAAAATCAAAACTCCTACTTTTGATGGTGAGCACAAGAAGGATGAAGATATCAAAACATGGTTTCTAGGCATGAGGAAGTATTTTCAATTGCATAATTATTCTTCTCATGCTGAAGGTAGAATCACTATCTATCAACTCAAAGGAAAGGCCTCCATGTGGTGGGATCAACTTGTGCAGGTACAACACATTGTAGAGAAAAGTGTTACTTGGAGGGAATTCAAGAATTATTTTGAGAAGAAGTACTTGACTAAGAGATACTATGACAATAAAATGAAAGAGTTCTTTGAACTCAAGATTGGAAGTACGACCATAGATGACTATGAGAGAAGGTTTCTGGATCTGTTGAAGTATCTCTCTTTCATTAAAGATGAGATAGACAAGATTCAATAGTATTTAAGTGGATTGCCATCGTTCATCAGTGACAAAATATAGTATGATGATCCCAAGACATTAGAAGAGACCATAAGGAGAGCTAAATGCTTATATGACCAGCTGAAAGCAAGGTTAGATTTCCAAAAGGCTTGGGAAGAAAATAAGAAATTCAAGATGTATCAGAGTAAGAAGGGAGCTAAGACACCATTCTTCAGGAATAATCCACAATGTAAGCAAATGCATAAGGAAACCAGAGTGATTGACACAGGGATTCGAGGGCCAAGACAACCACCTATGCAATGTTGGGGTTGTAAAGGAGACCATAGGTTCAAAGATTGTCCTCATAGAGGAAAAAAAGGTAGGGTTGTTCACAATGTACAATGAACTCAGACAGTAGAGGACATGGGTAGAAATGTGCCAAGAATTTATGCAGCCCTGGACAATAAGAAAGCAGAGTATCAGTCCCACATGATTGAGGTGGAAGGTATGATCAACAACCAAACCCTTGCTATTTTAATTGATTCAGGAGCTAGTCATAGTTATATAGACCCTAAGATTGTTGAAAGTTTGCAATTGCCAAGAAGAAAGAATGGGAAATCCTGGTTGGTGCAACTGGCTACAGGAGCCAGAAGAAAATTTAATGAGATGGTTAAGTCTTGCCTCATAGACATGAATGGACTGAATACCAAGGAAGATTTGAATATATTACCTTTAGGTTCCTATGACTGTTTAATTGGGATGGATTGGTTGGACCCATATCATGCTCTATTGGATTGTCATAACAAAGAATTCACTTGCTTGGATGAACAAGGGAACCAAAGGAGAGTGCAGGGAATTTCCAGAGCAATAACCGTTAGAGAAATTTTAGCATTGCAGCTGAAGAAATGTTATAGAAGAGGTTGTCAAATTTTTGCAGCTCATATGGAGGAGACACCTAAAGACAAGGTGCCAAATTTGGAGGATTATGCAGTTCTGAAAGAGTTTGAATATGTATTCAAGGAAGTACCAGGACTACCCCTAAGGAGAGACATTGATCTCTCTATAGATTTGATGCCTAGAGAAGCGACAGTATCAAACACTCCTTACAGAATGAGTACACCAGAATTGAAGGAGTTGCAAATGCATCTTGAAGAACTTCCAAAAAAGGGGTATGTATGCCTAAGTGTATCACCTTGGGGTTCCCCAGTATTATTTGTGAAAAATAAAGATGGAATGTTAAGATTGTGCATTGACTTCAGACAGTTGAATAAAGTGACTGTTAAGAACAAGTATCCTCTACCAAGGATTGATGACCTCTTTGATCAATTGAAGGATACAAGGATATTTTCAAAAATAGAACTCAGATCAGGATACCATCAAGTAAGAATTAAAGAAGAATATATTAGCAAGACCACCTTCAGGACAAGGTATGGTCATTATGAGTTCACAGTGGTACCATTTGGGTTGTCAAATGCAGCAGCTGTTTTCATGTGTTTAATGAATGGTGTTTTGCGAGACTATTTGGACAAGTTTGTCATTGTCTTTTTGGATGAAATTATTATATATTCCAAGTCAGAGAAAGAGCATGAACATCATTTGAGGATGGTGTTTCAAGTATTAAGGGAACATCAGTTGTATGCTAAATTGAGCAAGTGCTCATTTTATTAGAAACAAATTCATTATTTGGGGCATATCATCTCAAAATATGGGATAGCAGTGAACCCTGAGAAGGTAGAAGCCATTAGAGAATGGTCAGCACCAAAGAATGTGACAGAGGTCATATCTTTCATGGGCCTTGTAGGTTACTATAGGAGATTCATTGGAGGATTCTCAAAGATAGCACACCCAATCACTTCATTGCAAAGAAAGGGTATGAAGCTTCAATGGACGTTGGACTGTGAAAGGAGTTTCCAACATTTGAAATAATTATTGACAAGTGCTCCAATACTAAGGATTGCAGACCCAAATGAAGATTTCATTATATGCACAGATGCATGTAATAAAGGACTTGGTGGAGTCCTCAGTCAAAATGGATTCGTGATATGTTATGAATCAAGGAAGTTGAAAGAGCATGAAAGAAACTATTCCACTCATGATTTGGAGTTGGAAGCCATAGTACATTCCCTAAGGAAATGAAGAAACTACCTCATGGGAAAGAGGTTTGAGCTAAGAACAGACCACAATGGTCTGCAATATTTATTTGATCAACCAAATCTAAATGCTAGGAAAAGCAGATGGTTAGAATTTCTAAGTGAATATGAATTTGATATAAAGCATATCAAAGGGAAATAAAATAAAGTGGTTGATGCATTCAGCAGGAGGGTGCATGAACTACATGCTACAACCATCAACATGTATCAGACTGATGTTAAAAGGAAAATTATGGAGGCTGCAAGTACAAATCTACAATACAGAGAATTGGTAGCAATGCTACAACAGGGTAAGATACTTAAGAATATGGATATTTATAAGTTGGGAGTAGATGGAATACTATTGCACAAGAACATAAAGCAAAACATAGGCACCCAGCAGGATTGCTGCAACCTTTTCTCATTCCTGAATGGAAGTGGGAAGTGGTGACAATGGATTTTATTACGGGATTGCCTAGAACAGGTAAGATGCATGATTCGATTATGGTGGTGGTAGACAAGATTACAAAATCTGCCTATTTTATTCCACTAAAAACTATTCACAAGTCAACATATGTCGCTAATATTTTCATGAAGGAAGCGACACGATTGCACAGAATTCCTAAAACAATTGTGTCTGGCAGAGACCCGAAATTCACCTCAAATTTCTAGAAAGGATTGTTCAAAAGATTCAGAACGAATATGAACTTTAGTACATCTTATCAACCTGAGTCTGATGGATAGACATAAAGAGTGAACAGGGTGATAGAGGATGTTGAGAATATAGGTGATGGACAAACCATCGAAATAGGAAGACTACCTACACTTGGTAGAATTCGCTTACAATAATGGGTATTAGGCATCAGTGAAGATGAGCCCATTTGAATCACTTTACGGCAAAAGGTGCAATACTCCAGTAAGATGGGATAACCCAGCTAATAGAACAGTAGTCGGGCCAGAGTTGCTCAAGGAGATGGAGGACCAAATGTTAAAAATTAAGAAAAATTTGAAAGTTGCCCAAGATAGACAGAAACGTTATGTTGATAAAAATAAAATCCACATAGAATTCAAAGTGGGTGATCATGTTTTCGTGAAAGTGAAATCTAACAGGAGTTCTCTGAAGCTAGGAAGCCGCGCCAAGTTAGTAGCCATATTTTGTGGACCATTTGAAATCCTAGAGAGGATTGGTCCAGTTGCTTATATGATTGTGTTGCCTACATCTATGTCTATTCATAATGTCTTCCATGTATCATTTCTAAAGAAATATATACATAATGTTAATCATGTTATTGATTGGTGATTCAGGTGGAGCAAGAAGGCACTTTTCAAGTCCATCCTATGCACATTTTGGACTAGAAATTCAAACAACTTTGGAACCGAGCCATACGGCTTGTAAAGGTTCAATGGACCTGGTACGGCCCTAAGGATTCTACTTGGGAGAATGAAGATGCAATCTGGGCAAAATACCTACATCTTTTTGAAGATTTTTGAAAAATGTAATATATATGGGTGTATGATGCATTGAGGATAGTGCATAAATAAGGGGAGGGGATTGTAATATCCCTCAACCAAACCCAATTGTAAATGTAATATAAATATACTTAAGCTGGTGAGTTTTTTTGACATCATTTGATAATTCACATCATGTGGCATAGTGCACGTATGAACTGCGCAGTAACATGATGTAATATGCACATCGCAAGATACCACGCGCAGTAACTAAAGTGCGTGCAACCTTGAGGATAGCGGATACCACGCGCAGTAACTAAAGTGTTCACAACCTTGAGGACAGCGGATACCGTGCGCAGTAACTAAAGTGCATGCAATACTAAGGTCAATGAACCTTTATGTATATGATATGCATTATAGGCTGGTGAGCCAGTATTATAAGCCAGAATGCTTATGTTTTGGTAATAGGCCAGAACGCCTAGATGTCAAGGGCCAATGCGCCTACTTTGTACATGACTCATGATTAATATAAAATACATCACTAGGCACAGACCGACCATGATAAAAGAGATGGGGGACTGAACTTCACTAGTTAGGGAAAGGGAGGGCTAAAAGTTAAGGGAATATTATACTAATATTTCCTAAAACATAAAGTATGGATAATTATTTTATCTAAGTTCTAAAGTTGGGGACAAGTGGACAAAAGTAACTTCCTATATGAAAAGTGTCAAGTTGGGGACATGCATTCATATCGTGGGGGAACTTAGCTCATTGAAACATTTTCTCATAGATACTTTACAAACGAGGGGGACGACCATCACTTTTCACGAAGAATTCATAGTGATTTCGAAAGACACTCAATTATCCAGTCAATGATTCCATGACCATTTTCACTCATACATTTTGTTATCCTTGAGACAACCATTTTCACCTTTCTGAAGCCTGTTTGCACACCTTTTGGGTTGGTGTACCTGGTTATCCTGGAGCGGTATTGAAGAAGTGGGTTTTCAGGTCTGTGAGCATTTCTCTGAGCGAGAGAATTGTTGGGGATTTATTTTCAAAGGTGCTAAACTACAGGTACAGTGCTCTGAGACTTTCAATCCAACATGTTGTTGAAGCCCTGGAAGGGAAGTGGGGCAGCCGAGGGACTGCTGAGCAGAGAAGGGGCACACTTCCTTGGGTGGGACAGGCATGTGGGGAATGAGAGGTTGTAGGCTGCTAGTTGAGTGAGCACTTGAGACGAAGTATTTCTTGTTGTCCATGAGCCTTAGCCTAGATAGGAATCCCTTTACCCTGGGTGGATTTTAGTCCCATCTCGGGGGTCACTCACTGTTGAGAGTGATGAGCAGTGTAGTCTATGGCTGGGAGGTTCATGGACGATCTGTAAGAAGTTGGTGATAGTATTTCTAAGATAATTACCAATTGTATGATATATATTGATATGGTGTTTTGTTATTTACATGTCTATGTTACGATTTTATCATATATGTGATTATGATTGCTTATGTGCTTATGGGTAATTTCCTGTAAATGATGCATATCGGTAGTTACTGTTATTTTAATATAAAAGTCGTATGTTACATAAACTAATTTTTTGTTTATGTTTAGATGTAAATCTTCCGCAAGCG
Source organism: Picea mariana (assembly GCA_032191745.1). NCBI lineage: Eukaryota > Viridiplantae > Streptophyta > Pinopsida > Pinales > Pinaceae > Picea > Picea mariana. The sequence goes on from JASDQU010101859.1 coordinate 177,205, forward strand.
TGTTGTATGTATATGTTTTAGTTGCATGCAGTATAAAGAGTAAATTTATGTGGCATTGCTTAGTTAACTACTGGGTATGCTACTGTATGTTCCACAGTATGGGAACGAAAGTGTTCCCTAGAGTAGCATGGCCCAGCCTGATGGCTGGGAATGTTATCGACAGGTGTCAGGGCATGAGTGGTTGCTTTGGAGTGGCGTACCCTGACCTCAGGATGGCCGAGGGGGATTGTTACATTATGTGTAATTTCAAACAATTAGGTAAGTACTAGGTTAAATATATGAATGTATATATCAATCCTCTTATCGACGAGCTACTAATTTTATGGGTTGGCATCACAATGTATGACATATGTAAACCAATCGAGGAGAAGAAATTTAAATTCCGTGGAATACTTTTATGGACAATTCATGATGCCCCTGGACTAACACATTTTTGTGGTATGTATAAGCATTCTAATATTTATCTTTAATACTATATAATATTTTAATGTTATCATGGTGCATGTTTACTTTTTAAATAATCTCATCATATAATTGACATTAATCCATTTGTTGTAGGTCTTCAAACAAAGGGTAAATTTGCATGTCCATTTTGAGGCCCTAAGATGAAGTATTGTCATTCAAAAAGTTTAGGAAAGATGGTGTTTGATGAGTATAGGCACCTTCTTCCTAAGAAACATAGGTATCATACTACTAAAAAACATATTTTCAATGGGAAAGAAGAGACTAGTTTAAAACCACGAAGAATGACACCTCACCTATGGAGGTTGGGATATAATAGAAATCGTCAAGGTACTCAATTTCATAATGTATCGTAGATCATGCAATGTTTTGAATGCTTATTTTAATCATTAAATTTTTTTTACCGTATTTGATAATTATTTTTGTGATTTCTTTTATGCTTCATGAAAGCCACAATCATCATGAAGGTATTAATAATGGGCTTCCACGAGGAATGAAATCTTATCTCACTCAATTCATGAGGTTTCCCTACTATGAGGAGATAAAAATAGCTCATTTGTCTGATACAATGCATATCGGGAAGAATGTGACTGAAACGTTATGGCAAATCATAGATGGTAGGAGGGACAAAGAAAAAATTGTCAAAATTTGTACTCACATTTAGGAAGCCAATCATGCAATGTGAAGTGTGATCCGATATTCAAATAGATCAGATGGAGTACTAGACCAAAATAGCCTTTCATGGTTATTAACAAAGAAACAAAGCAATGATGTAAAAGAGGTCATTCAAGAATTAAATTTTCCATGGGTTTTGCTTCAAACATAAAAAATATCTTAACGAAGAAAGGTGAATTTGGTGGGGTAAAAACACATGATTGGCATACCTTCATTAAGGTAATAATTTTGGTATACATATTTATATATATTGGCCTTATAGATCTTTTATTTCTTTTATTTTTTTCTTGTCTACTTTGGTCGAAACAAATAGCGATTCATTTTTTTGTCACAGTATGTTCTATTGCTATCTCTCCCAAATGACTTTGACAACAACATCAAACAAGTTATATATGATCCTGGAAAATACATGAGGCAAGATGTAGTTGTGATTTATATGCAAAATGTTCTTTCTTTCAAATTATTGTTGTACTTAATGACATGTGTTTTACTTGTAATGTAATGTAATATATTATATTATGTTATGTTGAAATATGTTATTTTCTTGTGTCACGATCTCATGTAGATGGTTTTCATTGAAAGAAATCCATGAAGATGATATAAAGTATTGGAAGAGAGAAATTCCTCGTCTAATGTGTGAAATGAAAAAGTATATACCTCCGACATTTTTCAATGCACAAGAACACTATCTCATACACAAAGTTGAGGAGATTGAAATTTGTGGACCTGTTCACACAAGGTCAATATGGATGGTGGAGAGGAACTTGAAATCATTGAAGGTGTTGGTTAGACAAAGAGAACATCCTCAGGGTTCTATGGTAGAAGGATATATGGTATATTAATCCATAGTGTATATTAGTCAGTATCTTCCTAAATTAGCAGCGCCAACTATGCATGCAGTGGATCACATTTGGGATGTGAAATCCATAAAAAAAAATTAAAGATCAGGAGCATTTGTTGGGGAAAGGTAGAATGAAAAAAATGAGAGGTAATATATTAATAATTTTGAAAATTTATATTAATAATACATATAAAGTTTCATTTTTGTGTATATGATCATACTCATTAATATATTAATATAATTTACTTCATAAATTATAAATATTTATAATTACCTGCATATTGTACGTTATAACTAATATTTAATATTGGTGAATTATATTTTTTTGATTCAATTTCTCTAGAGTGGGATGTACTGCATTTATACATTGCAAACAATTTTGACTGGATGAATGTATGGATTGAAAGATGTATACAACATAATGGAGGTAGGTTATCATGGCAATGACTGACTGAATTGGTTAGAGAAGCTCGGTGTAACGAAGATGCCAATGTTACGCAGAGGGAAATTGATCTAGCATATGGTTTGAAAGATGGACAGGTAAGCAATTTCACCCATTTTATTCAGTTATTTTATATTATGCTAATGTGACTACATGTGTACTATATTTTTCAGATACTTTAGAAGTTATATAAATATATGTTAATTTATTAATTGACAATGCATCTTTTACATATATGACATATTGCAGTTGAAACACCACAAGTCTATGTGGTGCAATGGTCGTAAATTTCACATCAAAAAATTGGATGAAACAAGGAAAACTTCTTATAGTGGGATAATTACAGTATTCTAGGTTACTAATGTTTCCTCTAGGAGTGACATACATCCTCGAGAATCTGAAAATAGATACTATGGGTATTTAAATGATATACTTGAGTGTGACTTTAATTCCTTCAAATTAGTATTGTTCGATGTCAAATGGTATAGACTACGAATGCATGAACGTGATGAAGAAAGAACTGTTATTCAACATGCCAATGGATTTCCAATGATTAAAACAATGATGTTTGAAAGAGGACATGATCGCTATGTTTTTCCAAGCCAATGTGAACAGGTATTTTACTCAAATGTTCTAGGTGAAAGGGATTGGTCATTTGTTGTTAGATATGATCCAAGAGGAAGGGAAATTAAGTATAATCATTTACAAGAAGAAGATGATTCGACAGAATATCAGACAGAGTCAGAAGATCATGGAGGGTAGACAGATGAAGAAGACGAAGAAGATCATGATCTAGGCGTAGGAGACAATATTGCAATTCCTTATGATGATGTTGATGAAAATATGCTCGAAAATGACATTGATGACGATGATGATATCATCAATCATTTCAACATCATTACAAAACCAGATGATGATACATATTTTGAGTTCAATCAAGAAGATCAAAATAGAGAATAAGGATGATTACACAGATGTTGAGGTTGGATTAGGTACGTGACTATATAATATTTTAATTTGTATGAGTTATTCTATTAAAATAGTTTACTTTTAATGTCATGGGTTAATTACATGTTTTTAAGTTTTATGCAATGTTTTTATATCCTAGGTTACATGTTGTTTAATTATTATTTGAAACCTGAAAATAGTTGTCAATATAGTAAAGTATGTGGTAAACTAAAAATATCATTTAGAAACACATAATTTCATGTACCTTCATTAATATTTTTTTTTTTAGTTTCTATGCATGAATCTTAATAGGACATTGCTTTCGATTATTTTATATTTTATAGATTGGGTTTTGGGGATCAATTGAGAGTGACGTGAGGGGGAGGGGAGGGGCCATGTGAGCTTCCCACCTTCACATGGTTGGCCTTGTTTAGTAGAGGATAAATTATTCTTGAAACCAAGAGATTCTCTTTCATTTTTATACCATCATGATCGTATAACATTTCATCAATATTGTTACCTATTTGAATCTTCTTAGAATTGAGATTCATTACATAGTCGTTGAAAAAAGACAAAAGACTTATGTAGCAGATATTAATTTGGTATTTCTATGGGAAATTTTGTGACACTAGTATGTAATTTTGTACAAAAATAATGGATCTTGGAGACTACACCATGTTCAAGGAACTAGGAATGAGGAATAATGAACGAGGAACAAAAATTGCACAAGGACTAGACATCGGCAACAGGGACCTGCGAATGGGGCCAACATTGAATTTTTTTCAAACAGTTTCTGTATGCATTGAAATTTGTCATGGATAGAATATTGGCATGCCTTAACGATATGGGAGAGTTTCTGGACTCAAATTTGAGTGACACATGCACTTTCTTCCATCATCAATTCATCATGTAAACCATAAACCCTAATTTTCTTTCAGAGTACCCAATTTGGTTGACGCAAGTTTTAGGCTTTCGTCGGTCTTTCTTCATTTTTATTACAGGTTCTACATTAATGTATATACAATCTATTTTCTTCATCATTGTGATGAAAAATACCTCTATTTCACTGATTTTTTAATCAACACCATCAAGATACTAGAGGTTGGTAACAAGGACCTGCGAATGGGGCCAACATTGAAATTTTTTCAAACAGTTTCTGTATGCACTGAAATTTGTCATGGATAGAATATTGGCATGCCTTAATTATATGGGAGGGTTTCAAGACTCAAATTTGAGTGACACACTCACTTTCTTCCATCATCAATTCATCATGTAAACCATAAACCCTAATTTTCTTTCAGAGTACCCAATTTGGTTGACACAAGTTGTAGGCTTTCATCGGTCTTTCTTCATTTTTCTTTCAGGTTATACATTAATATATATATAATTTATTTGTGTCAGAGTTGTGATGAAAAATACCTCTATTTCATTGATTTCTTAAACAACACCATCAAGATACTAGAGGCGGGCAACAGTGACATGTGAATGGGGCCAACGTCGAAATGTTTTCAAACTGTATCTGTACGCATTGAAATTTGAACTAGATAGAATATTCTCATTCTTTAACGATATGGGAGGGTTTCTGGACTCAAATTTGACTGACACTCCCACTTTCTTCCATCATCGATTCATCATGGAAACCATAAACCCTATTTTTCATGTGTTCTTGTAGATATGTTAATGATTCCAAGTTTCATATTTGTATTTGACTGAAGGTCCATCTTATAGCTTGCAAAGTATCAAATTGAGATTTCAAGTTGATAAACCAAATATGAAATGAATCCAAGCATCATTTGATATCGTCACAAGAGATACGAATGTATATAATCTTGCGACGAATTTGATATACTATCGACGAAAAAGGTTCGTCGATATTTTATGCCATTAGTATGTAATTTTGTACAAAAATAACGGATCTTGGGGACTACACCATGGTCAAGGAATGAGGAAAGAGGAATTATGAACGAGGAATGGAAATTGCACGAGGACTAGACACCAGTAACAAGGACCTATGAATGGGGCCAACATTGAAATGTTTTCAAACAGTTTCTGTATGCACTGAAATTTGTCATGGATAGACTATTGGCATGCCTTAACTATATGGGAGGGTTTCTGGACTCAAATTTCACTCACACACCCACTTTATTCCATCATCATGAATTCATCATGTAAACCATAAACCCTAATTTTCTTTCAAAGTACACAACTTGGTTGACGCAAGTTTTACGCTTTCGTCGGTCTTTATTCATTTTGCTTTCAGGTTCTACATTAATGTATATAAAATGTATCTGCATCATCGTTGTGATGAAAAATACATCTATTTCTTTGATTTCTTAATCAACACCATCAAGATACTAGAGGTTGGCAAAAGGGACCTGCGAATGGGGCCAACGTTGAAATTTTTTCAAACAATTTTTGTATGCACTGAAATTTGTCATGGATAGAATATTGGCATGCCTTAATGATATGGGAGGTTTTATGGACTCAAATTTGAGTGACACACCCACTTTCTTCCATCATTAATTCATCATGTAAACCATAAACCCTAATTTTCTTTTCAGAGTACACAATTTGGTTGACGCAAGTTTTAGGCTTTCGTCGGTCTTTCTTCATTTTTCTTTCAGGTTCTACATTAATGTATATAAAATGTATCTTCATCATATTTTTTATGAAAAAACCCTCTATTTCGTTGATTTATTAATCAACACCATCAAGATACTAGAGTTGGGCAACAGTGACATGTGAATGGGGCCAACGTCGAAATGTTTTCAAACTATATCTGTATGCATTGAAATTTGACCTGGATAGACTATTCACATGCCTTAACTATATGGGAGGGTTTCTGGACTCAAATTTGACTGTCACACCCACTTTCTTCCATCATCAATTCATCTTGGAAACCATAAACCCTATTTTTCATATTTTTTAGTAGATATGTTAATGATTCCAAGTTTCATATTTGTATTTGACTGAAGGTCTAGCTTATAGATTTCAAAGTATCAAATTGATATTTCAAGTTAATAAACCAAATATGAAATGAATCCAAGCATTATTTAATATAGTCTCAAGAGAGACAAATGTAAATACTCTTGTGACGAATTTGCTATACTATCGACGAAAAAAGTTCGTCGACAGTATAGCTAATTTGTCACAAGAATATCATGTCTAATTTGAATGGTGTTACATCGTTTTCAAGGAATTTAGGGCTTATATTATGGTGCAATGTAGTGTAGTCTATAAGAACAATCTCTATGCCAAAACTCAAAATGGATAGTACCATATCTTGTTCATAAGATAAATATTCTCGATATGTTTCCTTTGTGGATATGGTGGCTCAAGCCCTCAGTACACATGATGCCAAACAATGAAACGTAACAATTTTACTATTGAATGATATTTTTATTTCACCCATGGATAAGGAAAGAACTTAAGGTTCTTAGGTCCTATTTGAATCTTCTTAGAATTGAGATACGTTACACAGTCCTTGAAAAAAGACAAAAGAGTTATGTAGCGGATATTAATCTGGTCTTTGTGTGGGACATTTTATGCCATTAGTAGGTAATTTTGTACAAAAATAATGGATATTTGGGATTACACAATGGTCAAGGAATGAGGAACGAGGAACACATAACAAGGAACAAGGAATGGAAATTGTACTAGGACTAGACACTGACAACAGTGACGTGTGAATGGGACCAACGCTGAAATTTTTTCAAATAGTTTCTGTATGAGATGAAATTTATGGATATAATATTTGCTTTCCTTAACTATATGGGAGGGTTTCTTGACTCAAATTTCACTCTCACACCCACTTTCTTCCATCATCATGAATTCATCATGTAAACCATAAACCCTAATTTTCTTTCAAAGTACACAGTTTGGTTGACGCAAGTTTTAAGTTTTCGTCAGTGCTTCTTCATTTTTCTTTAAGGTTCTAAATTAATGCATATACAATGTATATGTTTCATAGTTTTGATTAAAAATCCCTCTTTTTTGTTTATTTCTTAATCAACACCAGAAAAATACTAGAGGTGGGCAACAATGACATGTGAATGGGGCCAACGTTGAATTTTTTTCAAACTGTATTTGTATGCATTGAAATTTGACATGGATAGGATATTCGCATGCCTTAATGATATGTGATGGTTTATGGACTCAAATTTCACCCACACACCCACTTTATGCCATCATCACATCATCATGGAAACCATCCATAGGCATAAAGACACATAAATTATTTTAATAGTATGTATGTCAATCCCTGTCCTACTAGTTAGCTTAGGGTTTCCTACTAACTATGATGGTAACATTAATTCCCTATGGTGAAAACGAGCACATAAATTATTTTAACAGTATGTATGTCCATCCCTGTCCTACTGGTTAGCTTAGGGTTTCCTACTAACTATGATGGTAACAATAATTCTTGGCCCAAGGAAATTTTGATCCAAAGGATTTCTAAAATGATTACAAGAAAACCATGTTATTGTCTAGTGACTGTTTCTCTTCTAGGATAATAAGGAAGGAGTCATATACAAATTTTCCATTTGCAAGCCTTAGATAATCCACTGATACATTTGTTTTGGATGAGGTAGTTAAGGGTTTCAATAACCATCACATAGAAGGTTTGTGCAAAAGGGAATCCTCGATGACTAGAGTGGAAAGTAGTCTCGTGTGAGAAATTGATCATCAACCATCTCTTTTTTTTTTTTTTTGAGGGCCTTAAGATGCTTCACAAATTCCTTGGATGTCAGATCTTTGAAAAATATCATAGTAGGATTCTCACATGTCTTAAGCAAATGGAACCCAATTTTTATTTGGCCCCCCTTTACTTTATATGTCTCATCAACCTCTAGTATTTTTCATTATTTGGTCAATTTTTATTCACTAAGGGGATAAGCTAAGGCAATCTTGAAATTTCCTCGAGCCCTTCCAATATTGCCTTGTATTTTATTCTTCTAAATGTCTTCAACTATATACCATAACATATAAGAAAGGAAACGATTTTTCTAATGGAATATTCCCACCAAATTAGAATTCAACCTTTGTCCCCTCGAGGCCTTGGACTTAGCTTCCATATTTTGGGGTGGATAACTTCGCCCACTTCCCTATTGAATAACAGGTTATCTTCCATATTTATAGGACCATGCAAATAATTCTTTCTATTCTTAAATATGTTAATTGCTTGGCTAGAAATGATGTCCTCCACTCAATTCCCATTATGATGTGTTGAGGTTCATTCTTCATTTCAACATTAATTTTTTGAGTGGGTATACATTCCCTGTATTTAAGAACAACTTAGTTAGTATTGTCATGGGATACCTTCATTGAATTTTACATTTACTAGTGGTAACATTGGTCAAGTGTGATGGGTAATTTTCCTTCTCATCATTCACTTGAGTGGATTCTTCCCTTTGGGTTTAGTTATTAGTTTTGATTCTATATTATAGCAAGACAAAACTTACATTATCCATCTTCCAATGCTACAATGATCCACTATCAGATGTTTTATTTCCTCTAAGCAATCCTCTAGTTATACTACCCTTTCCCTTTGCATTCATATAGTTCATCTTGCCTACTTCTAGAGGATTCACTATAAATATCCAACTCCTCATTCACTATTGCAACTTATTAAATCAATAATTATTCAATATTCTCCTTTTTTTGGATGCAATTGTGTTGGCTCACTAATCATCAATGACTATTTCTCCTTCTAGGTGTGACCTTCCTAGTAAGGCATCATGTGTTCTTAATTTCCCATGTGTTTTAATTGCTATGAAATCTATCATAAATACCTTTCCATATATGTGTACTCACGTTGTTAATATTCCAAAAGGTATATTCTAGTAGGATATGTCATCCTTAATCAAAACTATGGTGGTCACAATTTTGGTTTCTTTACTTATTTTTGTCTCCATCATAATGATTATTCTATAATCACTATCGAATATTATTAAATTGGGTAGAGTGAGATCTTATATTTCCATATGGAATTGAAATCATTAATAGTCCAATTGATAATGTTGCAGTGATCCTTGGAATCTATGGAATGAATTCAATATGAAATGTTCATTGATCACCTTGTCGAAGCGATTGATGGGTTTTATTGTCAACCAACAACTCTAGTGGCCTCAATTTTGATTTCTCTAACTTTCCCCATGTATCCTTCATCATATTGTTTACTATGGAACCATCATCCAATAACATATTGGTTAGAGAGAGATATCCTATTTCCATATGTATTTTTGTGCTCCATCCTTGTCTAAGATCATAATGTTTGTAACCTATACTCCTTGTTTCATCGTAACAATAAATTTTTGGTATTTATGTCATTAATAGTCTAATTGATTGTCATGATAGCCCTCTGAATATGTAGAATTAATTCTTTCCAAGATTCTCATTGATCACCTTGTTGAAGCCCTAGTTATAGCTTTTAGCATCTATCAACTCATTGTTCAATTGTTTGTAGGTAAACATGAATTCTAGAGTTTTCTTATTTGTATCATGCCTTCCATGTTCTATGGAAATCAACATTCTTTTCATTTGGTTCCTGATTTCTCTAGTGTGTGTTGGTTGACATGGATTATTTTGTCTTTGTGTCAACAAACACGTTCTACTTAATTGTTTTCTTAATACAATGAATTTACAATTCTCTACTAATGATTCTCCTGTTATTTTGGTGTCACTAGACACATCTTCCTTTTCACCTATGTCAATTGACATAGCCATGACCTTTGTATTCTCGAGATTGTAGGGCCATGTTATGGTAGGCTTTGATTTTGTTTCAGTGCTCTTCATGTCGAGATGTTGTATTAGGATTTATGGTAGTTAAGCTCATTAGGAGTTACAAGTTAGATAAAGGTTACATTGGTTTAGAATTGTGCTCTATAGGGATTAGGGGTTAGGTATGGTGAGAATTAAGGGTTAGGTGTTAGGGATGATAAGGGTTATAGTGTTATGGAGTAAAGTGGTTATATGGTTTGAGTATAATAAGGATTAATGTTTTTGAGATATAGGTATTATGTGCTTAGGGTTAATAAGTTAGGCTTTAGCTATTTGGGGTTTATAAGTTAGAAATTATAGAGGTTATAAGTGATTAGGGTTAACATAGGTGATAGACTAGTACTAATAATGGATAGATGTAATAGTTAATGTACATGTTTGGGGTTATAAGGGTTAAAGATTAGGGTTAAATTTTCAAGGGTTTAGGGGTTTGGGATTCTAAAAATTGTAGTGGTTATGAGTCAAATGGGTTAAAGAGAAAAGATAACTCTTCCCAGGCCCTCGATGACATCTCCAGATTTCCTAACATTGTCGTCCACCACCATGTCCCGGTTCGGGAATATTAACCCAATTCGCTTTCGATGTTCATGTAGAGTGCACCCTTGATACAAGGATTCCCCATTTCTTAGGATCGACTAACTGGCCATGTCCAAGTGATGTTCACATGGAACATTTCCCCATTTCACTCTTCAAAGTTCTCATTTGAATATTTGCGACTACCACCAAGATCTGCACCAGGGGCACATGTTGATATCATGAACAAAAATTATATATTATATAATATATTCATATAACATATAACATATTATATAAAATATGACATATAATATAAAAAATATTTATAAATTAAAAATATATATAGTATATAAAATATAAAAAATATTTATAAAATGAAAATATTTTATATATGGTAAACATATATATGTTATATGTATGTTACATATATAACAGATATATGTTAGAAATATATAACATATGTATGTAACATATATATGTTATATATGTTACATATATAACATATATATGTTACATACATATGTTATATATGTTACATATATAACGTATATATGTGATAGTGGAACAAAACCCAATTGGCCTAACCCTAGTCGCATTGCATAGTTGAACAGAACCCGACCAGCCTAACCCCATTCTCACTGCACAGTCGAACAAAACTTGACTGACCTAACCCCATTCGCATTTCACAGTCGAACAAAACCCAACCCCTAACCCCATTCACAGTCATCCTGTTCGAACTCAGCTGATCCCATTCACATTCATCCTTGAACTCGGCCGACCCCATTTGCATTTATCCCTAAACTCACCCCCATTCTCATTCATCCCTAAACTTTCCCCATTCACATTCATCTCAATCCACAAAGGTAGATAGATACCCTAGCAAGAGATGCGGTGACCCCACCAAGGAGCCACATAGACAAAGAGCGACAAAGAAGTGAACTAGACCAATAATGACTTCCATTCCGGTAAATTTTCCTCACTCTGTCCTTTTCAAAATTTTCATTCTGAAAAGTCTAGGGCACACATGCATCATCATTTGAATGATATATTCTATGTATTCGATCTAGGTCACCATGTTTGAATTAGATATTCTGCATATTTGAGTTAGGGCATATTCGAATTTGAACTTTTCTTCCTAGGGTTTTCCTGGTCACAATGTTATCAGAGGGATAACATGAAATCTATGCCAACCATCTAAAACACTTCAAGAATCCATCTAAAATACCATAACTTCAAATTGGGTAGTCAAAAAGTGTGAAATATCCTACAGTCCAAGTGTTTATCAAAAGTCCACACTCAGGAATTCATATAAAATTGCTACTGCAATGAGTAAATTCATAACAACCTCTATAAACATTTCATTGGCAAATTGTTTGATGAAAGGCCAACACAGTAAAACCAAGAAAAAGACCCAAAATAATTGAGTGGGAATTTTACAATTTTAAATGCACACAAAGATCTTCATTAATACATTGCTCATTTAGGAAATAAGGATTAGTATCCAGATCGGCCATTCCTCATAGCTTTATTCTCATCTAGTATAATATTTGAACACCCCTACACTCATAACTGATTTTTTATGACATGGACTATTCTTTCACCAGAATCCTAATAGTCTCATATTTTTAGCAAGCTAGGTGACAACAACAACAAGGCAAAGAGATTGCTACATGAACCTAGATGTGAAGGATTTCTACATAGCAGTTGTGTTGGGTTGAGATAGTTCAGGTGCTGGTTGGAGGACTTTTTCCATTTCATTATTTGGATAATGACATCTAAGTGCCCCTTCACTCCTTCCTTCCAAAATATATTCAACTAAGCATGGAGGGGAATTCCCACAGTTCCAACCATGCTTCTATCCACTTAAATTATTTTCTATGTATAGGCTTCTACCTTGCACAAGCCCTAATTAGAGCACTCCTCCATAAATCCCCTTTAGGATTTGAACATCATTCAACGTGCCATGTGGAGGCTCCTAATTCTAGGGTGCACCTCCCAAGGCTCCTATAAATCCTAGTGCACCTTCTTCCACTCTTGGAATGAGTGCTCAACATAAAATGTTCTAATTCTTCTTTGATGTGGCACTTATACTCTTTTTTTCATTGGGTTAGGGTGGACCTGTACAAACTTAAAACAATGTTTAATTGTGAATTTAGGTTAGGACCAACCTAAAAATAACTTAAAGTTGTTTCTATTAATTAAATTTTCTTTCATTTGGATCCCCTCCTACTAGGGATGACCTCATCATCATCAAATATAACATCAAATTTTTTCCTTCCAAGTGAATTTGACCTTCTTTTTGCTTAAGTAGTCATCCATTAAGGTCATTTATTTCCTTCTTTTGTAGCCACAATGTCAATGAAGCATGTGTTATGCCTCCAGTGGACCTTGTTTGACCATAGAGATACTTTCTAATGCTAGATGGCACAGTTTCAAGAAATATGTTCCTCCATTAGCTCTGTTTTTTTCACATGCCTTACTCTGAACTTTCTCCATTGTAGGTATTTTTTTGTATTTTTTGTTTTTTATTACCGTATGTCATGCTTTAGCCACCTATTGAAGTGTGTAATTCATCTTCTACATAGTGCTTCATTTAGCCATGGGTTTCGGGCCTTGGTTTCAATCTTTGCAACAAGGCTCTTCATCAATGATTCAACAAAAATGTAATGAAATCCATGTATCCATGCCTCAAATGTTCCAAGTCTACCCAAATGGAATCTCTTGGTGAAATTTTCCTCTAGAACATCCTCCAACAATCCAACCATATTTATCCACACCTTGGACGATGAATGGTGCTATGGAAAGATGGAATAAAGTGCATAGCCTCCACAACTTGTAACTGCCATTGAAGTCTAAGGATGTTTTTTTGTGCTCGGATCACACCCACATTTTTAGGGGGTAGCAACTAGTTCCACCTGGGCATTTCACTCCCTTGTGGGGTGTGAGAGGACTCTATAATCTCTATTGTACCTAGAAGGTGAATCAACAGGTTGGCCACCCATGATGGAATGGATCAAAATCTTCACATCCCCTCCACATAATACAATATTTTTCAATACCAATTCATTAAAAAAACTTGAGAATTTACATCTAACTAACCATTCTTAACGAGCACTACAAATAAATGCATGAACACAAAATGCCAAAGAGAACATAAATGAAATCTATTGCTTATGAAAAACAAGCGTATTCTTCCTACCATACTGGAAAACAAGAAGATGAAAAATCTAAGTGAAATCGAAGAGCTAATGCAAAAATCATGTCATCTCATTGAAAGCAAGAGATATCCCGTTGTGTTTGGAAGCAAACTAAAATGAAGCTACATCAAACTTCATGCAAGCATTTTCTGGAATCTTTGTCACAATATTGTTGAAACTTGAGGTGAGCTCTTCAAGAGAAAATAAAATACCAAGATCACACTAAGATTGGTGTGTGCTTATACATGCTTGATCTATCTAATATTCTATTACATTGTTATAGTCATCATCTTCAACATATAAATAGGGTAGGCAATCATTTAGCCATGAATCACCTCTATGTACTAAAAAATGCCTCTCCAAACATTGGTGTACAAGCTTCAATAGTTGTCCTCATTTGTTTCTATACAAATCATTTGTCATAGAGTCTAGAAAAAATGTTTTAGAAATCATCTTCAAGATAAACCCACAAAATGTTTGCTGCCCCTTTTCACTGCCATCTAATGATGCATGCCATTAAAAATCAGATTTGGGAAAACAAATGAGCTCATGTTCTGGGGTTTGATGTTGTCATTTGGAATGCTAAATTTCTGCAATACATCAACAATTGTGCATGTTGTTGTCCCAAAAATATTGTAAAATTACATCCCTTTGAAAAAAAATTGTGCATATATATAGTACGAGTCGAAGATATCAATGGCTGGAAAATTCCTGCATGTGTAATGTGATGAAAATTTCCCTTATGTTACAAGAAATATACCCCATTAATGAGGAAACATGAATGTCGACTAATAATAGAATGTGAATCATATATGTTAGCATATTTTGGCTCTCCAAGTTCATAGGAAATAAGATATGCAATGTCTTGGTCATGCTCGATGAGGCAGTTCTCAAGGTTGATTGAAAAAGGAAG
>JASDQU010101859.1:192078-221002 GCA_032191745.1 Picea mariana
ATGTTTCTTCATGTCCTCCTGAGTCTTGGATTCCCACCAAATGAGTGCTACACTATCCAATCTTAAAGAAGAAAATTGAATCTTAGTTTCATCATCTTGAATTTTTTGTATCCTACAATACACCTCAATCTGACGAATCCAATTATCTAATTTATCAGCATTAACTTCTCCATTGTATATTGTCAATTCGAATTTAATATCAAGTTTTAACGAAGGAATTTGTGAAGGAGTTTTAGCATGTCCCTTTGGAGAGTTCGGAAGAGGTCTTGAATTAGTAGAAGGAGAAGAAGAAGAAGAATATGGAGGAGAGGGTGGTTGAGAAGCACCATTCCCTCCATTTCCATTTGGAGTTTTATCACCACTGTCTCCCTTGTGCTTCAAAGGGTTGGAGCCTTCACCTTGCAACTGTGCATTCCTTTCCATCAAGATCCTCATCATCTCTCTCATTTCCATGACAACCTTTCTGAGATCTTCATCTTCTGCAGGAACACGTTCATGACTCTCTTCATGAGCCATACTTGGTGAATGCCTCTTTGAAACTTGCAGTGATGATATATGCTTCCTCCTTGAAGGATGAGAACATGGCTCTACAAGTTGACCTTCTCCTCTTGTGAGTTTCAACCTTGTGAGCATCAAAAAACAAAACACTTTCAAATAATCAAGTCTTCAAAAACCTATTCTCTGATACCAACTTGATCTAAAAATGAAGAAGACTTGCATTCTTGAAATTATTTGCAAGTAAAATTTATTGTGTTAAAATGAAAATGGATCAACTTTGCAACACAAATTTAATAGGATTTAGATGCATATAAACAACAACAAAATCAGTGAACAGAAAACACATAACACAACAAATGATAAAGGAGTTCACCCCTCTCTTGGGCTACATCTCCTGGTCCATCTTCCAATGGATCGTTTGTATTATTTTCTCAAAGTGCTCAAAAATGTGCTTTACAATGCTCAAAATTCCAAATAGACTGCTCCAATGGCTTCAGAACATCCAGAAACCCCTAGCTGGGCTTTTTCGACACCTCGTTTGGCCAAAATTTGAAGAAGATAGGCTTCCTAGAAGTCCCCCCTTCAAACTTGTTGTCTCTGCATCTACAAAATGCACCCTTGTTGGCTCAACCTAGCCCACACGCATATTTAAGCATAAAAACTTAGCACCGAGTGCAACCGCACAACCGGTACAAACTGTCAAACGGTTACGCGTCGGCCTTTAACTACCAAGGCTCGTGGGCACATGGTCACCACATGACCACGCACAATACAAAACAGGGATAAAGTTCCAACCGTATACAAAACCATGGATTAAACTCTGCACATACACATTGGTCACATGTTATATGTCAAACCGTGTGCATTTCAAAATGGTTACAACATATATATATTACGGTGGGTTTAACCGCCCGTAGCACCGGTCGTATGCAATATATATATAATCGTGGGTTGGGGCTTAGCCTCGGCCCGGTTCACGCCCCAATACACATTTTTGCGAATTCAAATATATTACAACACATACATATGTTAAGTAACACATGTGGGCATGCTAGTTGGGTGGCCTTTCCCAAGGCTTTACCCTGCCCGGAGGTCACGGGGTCGACTCCTGCCAAGTCCAAAGATTTTAATCCAATAAACATGTGACACGTGGTGGCCATTTATTGGGCCACATGTCACCATCCCATTCACTACCAACAATCCATTTCACATACCAACTGTCTCAATAGCTGCCTGCTATGTGTCATACAGCCTGCCACGTCAGCGTCCGTACGGACTGTACAGTCAACACCCCTTTTTTTTTGCCTGTTTGTAAATTTGAACAGAACGCGATATCTCTCGCTCCTGATGTCTGTTTGAACCCAAATGAGTTGCGTTGGGTTCGTGACGACAAGGCCTACGCTCTTATTCGATTTGAAGCGATTTCAAACACTTTGAATTTTTGAGCAAAATTTGATCCCCTGATCAATATTTCTCACCCCAACCTCTCTACTCACATTCTTACCTAACCTTCTCAACACAAAGAATTACAAGAATCTGATTCATCCTATGATAGATAAGGAACTATCTTCCACTACAACATGCAACATAAGGAATGTATTCACTTTATGTACTTCATGGTCCCTTAGATATATTATTCTCTCAAGTTATATTTATTGTGGATAGAAAGAGATTGATCTATTGTATTCTTTCTAAGAATTTCCTAAAAGAACTATATTTGTCTCTCAAGTATATAAAGAGTATATAATGGATAGTGAATGATGAATTTTTATCTTCCCTATCCTATATGCTCACCTACAACCACTATATTTCATCCAAAGTCTACAATTTTCCTCTTCTTTATGTTGATTTTGGTTAATTTCCAAATTGGTATGGGTTGGAAATGGAGAATAAAACATGAAATATGCAGAGAATTAATGTTAGAGTGCTTCCCAAAATGTTAGAGTTAATGACAATGATATCATTGGTGGAAATGATGGATAACAGTACCTATAACTAGCGGAATGTAGGACTCTTACACTTCCCATAACATGAAGATTGTACTCAACCCATGCTCCCATTATTATGTGAAAATACTTTCCCCACCAACCTCTTACATAGATTCAAGGATTGGTTGATAAGTCAAACAAGGTATATGGCTTCATTAAAGGCACATTGTAGAACAATATGTGTTCTGAGAATGACCTTGGAGATAGAGGATTTTTTTTCCCATAGGTCCCCTTTCATCTTCCCCTATAGTGGAATCATAGTGCCTCTCATGCCTTCATGTGTTTTCTATGGTGGGTTGCATCACCATACATTGAAGCACTTTGAAGGCCTAATTACTATTTAACTATTTGAGTGAAGGTCAATTGAGTTGTGTTAGAGTCTTAGGATTGTGTTTTGTATTTGTAAAATACACCATGTGAAACTCTTACATCAAATACACACATTGTCATTGACCTATTGAAATAAGTATTATCAAATAGTTGTTGTACCACCCGAGCACATATTTCAGTTTAGACACATTTTCTTTGAATATTTCATCTTCTATATTTCATTATTTTTTTTATATGTAACCTTGTAGGTTAGAAATATTTAAGCAATTTTAAACTATAGTGAACTCCATATCTTCCATCCATTTCGTTAGGCTTCATGGCCTCCCTACATTCTTATGAGAACTTCAAGCCTTAGAAATTCTGTCGAACCTCTTGTATGGTAGACGAAGCACTAGATACATATGGTTTTGATGGATTTTGATTATGCATGGGGTGCTCAATCATGGGATGATATTTTATTAGTTAGACTTCATATCTAATATTCTTGCACAATGTATTTCAAAGGCTAAAACTCCCTTAGATAGTGGTGCACTTGAGTTTTACATGGCGTCTTATCTTATGTATTGTGTATGTGTGAGCTAAGAGTTCTCTTATTTCAAGCCCACCTAGTAGCCTTCCTTTACACTTGTACATGGTTATTTCCTCATACATGTTTAGCTATTATTCAGTCATTTAACCTTTTAATGTCTTTGAAAAATGTAGTTTTGAAGGGTAGTCACCTCCACGATCCAAAACTCATTTCCGAAAAGTTGTAAATCATTTTCTTCTTTTGTGTCATGAAATTTTCCTTCATTTCCTTGTATACTTAAATTCAAAATTGGAAAAAAAAATGACACGTAGCATGCATAACAAATAATTTTTTTATGAATGGGAGTAATAGTAATTTTTCATATTCATAAAACAAAAAATGAGACTTATCTTTTAACAAAAATTGGTCCAAGGGATTGGTCATGTACAAGAAAATTTCCATTGAACTAGAACCATCTAGTGTAGATACCACCACTAACCTAGGTTATGAGACCACCATGGTGAAAAAACCAATCAATAAGATTCTATATTTCTCATCCCAAATTTTCTACTCACATTCTTACCTAACCTTCTCAACACAAAGCATTACAAGAATCTGATTCATCCTGCGATAGATAAGGACCTCTCCTCCACTAAAACATGCAACATAAGGAATATATTCACTTTATGTACTTCATGGTCCCTTAGATATGTTATTCTCTCTAGTTCTCTTTAATGTGGATAGAAAGAGCTTGATCTACTGTATTCTTTCTAAGAATTTCCTAAAAGAACTATATTTGTCTCTCAAGGATATAAAGAGTATATAATGGATAGTGAATGATGAACTATATTTGCTTCCCACAATGCTAGAGTCAATGACAATGATATAATTGGTGGAAATGATGGATGACATTACCTATAACTAGTGGAATGTAGGACTCTTACACTTCCCATGGCATGAAGATTGTACTCAACCCATGCTCCCATTATTATGTGAAAAGACTTTCCCCACCAACCTCTTACATAGATTCAAGGATTGGTTGATAATTCAAAGAAGGTGAATGGCTTCATTTAAGAAAAATTGTAGAAAAATATGAGTTATGAGAAGGACCTTGGAGATAGAGTTCTATTGATAGTTATTAATATGGTAATATTAATATTAAAATTGCATCCTAAAATAATTTTTAATTTTTTTTTTTTAATTAATAATTGTCGTCGCCATTTCGACGATCATAATATACCTGCGATGGATGTGTTATAAAAACAATGAAATGTTGTCGTCGCAAGTGAGATGACCACAAACATTGTTGCGACGCATTTTCTATATAAACAACCAACTCTTGTCATAGCTACAACGGATGTGATATAAAATCAAAGAAATGTTGTCGTCGCAAGAGGGATGAAAACAAACATTGTTGCGACGCATTTGCTATAGAAACAACAAACTCTTATCATACCTGTGACGGATGTGATATAAAACAAAGAAATTTTTTCGTAGCAAGGGCGGCGACAGAAAAAGTTCTTGCAACGCATTTGCTATATAAACAAAGAAATGTTGTCGTCGTAAGAGCGACGACGAAAAAAGTTGTTGTGACACATTTTCTATATAAACAATGAAAATAATCGTCACAAGGGTCATCGCATGTGCCATGACTTGTTGGTTTCACATAGATTGCTTATATTGTCATGGTGGCGACGATATTTATTTTTTTGTCGCAATGTTGAGAAGTTCCCTAGGGTCGTCGGGCTTGCGACGTTAATTCAAGTTCGTCGAAATGGCCATGTCCCATAATACAATGTTTCAGAGACTCAAGATTCATCACAATATACACGACATAGCGCCACAAGAGCGTTGAAATAACCGTCGCAAAATGACCCAAATTTGCTAGTGTATGTTCAAGAAGCTCCAATGTGTCGTAGCCCCGATTTTTCGAAGTTCCGTAGTCTTTTTTAGCTGACATCATATGCCACTTGTCAGTCGATTCCATATGACATGTGGCACTCATTTATGATACTTTGGTTATGTCATCTACTCTTTTCCAGGTGACATGTGTCATTCTTCTTTTATTGACACGTGACTGACTATGACATCATGCAACCACATCACTCTACAACATTGTTACTCCGGGAGATATGTATACTCGATATTCAAAATCTCCTGAACCATGAAGAGCCAGAGTCCTGAAGTCCCGAAATGATTAATGATAAGATATATTAATATTGGTTTAATTATCAATAAGCATGGTTAATGAATTCGTGAGATTATCACTTTGGGAAATTTTCATCCAGAGAAAACACAGTTCCCCAGAGCTCCAAATGAAAAAAATCCTAAGATGCATGGCATTCATATGTTGAGACACATGGAATTCATCTGTTGAGACGCATGGCATTCATCTGTTGAGACGCATGGAAGTCATCTGTTGAGATGTGTGGAATTCATCTATTATGACACATGGAACTCATTTCAGGCTCCTTTGGGTACGTCATCTACTCATTTTCAGGTGACACATGTCACTCTCTTTTTGTGACATGTCAATGATTGTGACATCATATGGCCACGTAAAATATGAGAGATCGCCACTCCAAAATATTTCAATTTATAGAAAACATAGTTCTTTGAACCTTTGAAGTGTTGGAGCCCTGAAGTGCTAGAACCCCCAAACTACCATGTCACTCTGTAGCATTGTCACTCTGGGAGATTCTCAAACTCTGCATTTCGAAGCTCCCAAACCCCGAAGAGATTGAGTCCAGAAGTCCTAAAATGTTTAAGGATAAATATAATCCCAAGTAAATTATCAAAAAGTGTTGATTAATGACTCCAGTAGTTCAGTCCTCCAAGAGATATGTATACTCTGCACTCCCAAGCTCCTGAACGTCGAATTTACGAAGTGGCTTATCCTCATTTATTGCATATTTCAAAGTTTTTAAATGGTGCCAAACTATGAACATCAAGCCATTCAAAGGAATCATATTTATTGTCTGACAACAACTCATTGATAGTCAACAAGTACAGAACTGAAGTTGCAGGTCCAGTCCTTGCAACACCATAATCGAGAATTGGAGAAACTACACACCTAGGCTGCAGAAGGAGTATCAGAGACTCCAGAAAAGAGCCAGAAGACTTGCTTATTCTCCCCAAGAGATAAGTTGAGGAAGAACACCACCAACATATCCAGTTATCTCCTAGTGGCCTCCAACAACACGCATGGAGGCCAATGCTCGATATAGAAATTAGTTCTGTCACTCCTAGTCATTTTCTGTCAAATCTGAGTTCACTCCAACATGTGCATCAGTCTAGTTTCATTGCTAGTAACAATTTTTAGTTGTTTAAAAGTTCAATATTGTTTAGATTAATTTAATAAGTGGTATTTTATGTGTGATAAGAACCACTTGTTTTTTATTAAGTCAAGGTCGAAGTATACATTCATATACTCCAACAGTGTTTTAGTTAAGATAATAATTTTTTTTTACAACTGATGTTGTAGAGTTAATCCCAGTTCCACACTAGAGGAGAGCTTCTGCACCTTTGATAAATATGCAGTTTTTGTATGTTTTGAGGGTTGAGTTTTTGGGGAAAGAACATCAATACATCATTTGGTTGAACTTATCCTATGCATGGATCAAATTTCTCTACCTGGTGAATATACTCTTGATGATAGTTTTTTTGTCCAAATCTACATGTGTTTTCATCTTATATTGAATGCAATTTTTGAGTTGTGCGAAGTACATTTCATTTCCTTCAACTATTTTATAAATTGTGTTTACTAATATGCAACCTATGAAACAAAAAATGTTGTGGTGAAGATTTTTTTTTGTTGCAACCTGTGGGATTAATTGTGTTTTTGATACACGTTTAATGTCTTGAAATGATATTTTAAGTATTAAACATCTTGTAGCAGATTATTCATTGAGTGGTTTGTTGTTTCCCTTTGTTTTTATCTCTATTATTTCACTTGTCTATCATTTGTGTGCTACCATCCAAGGAAGTCCCTCATCCATATCATTTTTCCAAACCTGCCATGCTCTTGTATTGGTAAAACTAACCCTCTAACTGACCAAAAAAATAAAAAAACCAATCATTCTAAACTTGTGGTGGCCTAGGTCTTCCCTTTAGAATTCAAGTGTAGACTTTAGGACCAACATCTTCTGGCGTCATTTCCAGGGAAAAGAGAAATGAAATATCGTTTCTTGGGAGAATGAAAATGATCAGATCTAACCTTTGATGGTGAAAAAAGATCATACACATTCAAACTACCATCTTTCACCTGGTGACTCCACTGAGTAAACTTCACTAAAGAAATATTGGCTCCTAGAAAAGGATTCAAGAGATCCAAATATAAGCACATCAAAGCCACTAAGGTTCATCCCAACCCTTATAAAGGCACAATAGTCTCTAATATAGAAAGGAAACTAAGAAAATACACCTTAGCTCAGAGATATACCAGGCCCCCAAGGGTAAAGTTGCACCTAAAGAATCTACTTTTTTCCATTTTTACAAGCAACTTGAATTTTATATCACCAAGAATCACAATTCCAAGGAACTGCATACACCTTCAACTCCTGCCTCTACTTCACCATCCAATCCAACGTCCACCCCTATAGCTCAAATAAATCTTCATATTCCTATTTCCCAAGCAATGGCTGCTAACAGGATGAATGCCATAATTGTTGCTAGATATGCACCTCTAGTTTTTTCTGTAGGATTACATGCACTCCTAGACACATATTACATGAAATATTTATCAATTTATAATGGGGAAGGGGATTTGACAGCTGAGGAACATCTAGTAGCCTTCTACATCTTTGGAGACAACTTTAACATTGAATATCCATATGTGTGGATGAGGTTGTTTGTATAAAGCCTTGATGGAGAGATAAGAAAATGGTTATGGGGCCTCCCTCCAACCTCCATTGTAGATATTGATGTGTTATATGAATATTTCATAAATAAATGGGGAGATAGAAGAGATTATCTCTATTACATCACTGAGTTTGGGGCCCTTAAGAGAAAGAATGGTGAGTCTATTTCATACTTTACCAAGATATTCAACAAGATGTATGGTAGGATCCCAGATGAGATAAAACCATCTATAGCCTCCGCCAAGATCACTTATTCCAATGCATTTGATGCATAGTTATCCCTTATGTTGAGGGAGAGAAGATCCACCACCTTGATTTCCATGCAAGAAGTAGCCATTGAGGTTGAATCCAACATCTTATAATCAGACAAGTTAAAGACTAGATCAGAAAAGGACAAGAAGAAACAGAGAGAGGGTTCCCTTGCCTCCTCTAACCCAGCCACATCTGATCCTAAAATTGACGAAATGACAAAAAAATTGAAGCATCTGACATCTAAAATAGCTAAGTTGAAATGGGAATCTAAACAACCAAACAAATATTTTCAAGGGGTTGGGAACAGAAATCCAAACTAGTTTAGAAGGAAGAATGACACCCCTTAGATAATACAGAGGGAGAGGAGGAATGTTGATGATCAAAGAGTAGTACCTCCTTTCCAAAACAATCAGATTGAGGAGATGGATGTATATGGGGATGATGTGGATGATGCTACTGTACTTTTCAATGAAACATATTTTTACACCAATCACGTAACACAACAAGATTATGAGGTAGCACAACTGTCAAATCAGTTTGATGTTGAGATAGGGAAAGAGGGGGTTGTTAAAGACTATCCCCAAAATAAATATGACTTGAGGCCTAGAACAGGTGCTCCCAAATCCACCACCTCTAATCATAACAGAAAAAAATAAGTTCCTCCCAAGCCAAATCCAAGCAAGGGTGCATGGGCTAAATCTCACCAGCAACCTCCATTTAAACCCGTTATCCCTAAAGTAAAGGAAGTTGATAGGCCACAAGCATCTTTCATCGTAGAGAATGAGTTGAGAAAGATCAAGATCCCTGTATCTCTCTCAAAATTTTTGAAAAATGAGCCTTTCAAACAATCCATTATGAAGGTCCTGCAACCACCTACTTCCATTGTTATTTTTGATGTAATTAGTCTGCAGGATGAAAACCTAGCCATTATTGTGGGACCACACATTCAGGATGGATATTATGCCTCTCCACCTTTCTATATATATTTAAATGTACCTGACAAGATCCTACATAACTGTCTCATGGACTCAGGTGCCTCACACAATGTCATGCCTAAGGTTTTGATGGAGGAACTAGGTGTGGAGATCAGCAAGCCCTACCAAGACCCTTACTCCTTTGACTCCAAAAAATTAAAATGTTTGGGATTAATAAAAGATCTTCCAGTTTCTTTGGCATAGTTACCCATGAAGAGTGTAGTGATGGAAATCATCGTGGCCGACATTCCCCCCAAGTTTGGTACACCTTTTTCCAATACGGGCCAAGAAGGTTGGATTATCCTTACAAATGGACCTCACATATGCCACCATCCCTATTTTGGGGGGATGACACATGATTATATATAGAGAGGTCAGATTGGCGTACATCATCAGTGACCATCGTAATCCGAGTAACCATCCAATCTATGCTGTTGAAGATGAGATCGGCTCATCTATTTTTCATCTAAATAATGAGGAACTAGAAATTACAGTCAACAAATGAAAAAACGGCCTTTGATAGATCAACAGAACAAAGTCTGGAGGATGTATTTCCATGGCTCTTCATCAAAATAAGGTTTTGAGGATGGTATAGTCATGATTTCCCCTATGCATGAGATTATAATGCTCTCTTATAAACTAGAATTAGAGACTACTAATAATATAGTTGAGTATGAAGATTTGGTGCTTGGATTGAGAGCTTCTAAAGACATGGTGTTTGAAATTTTTCCAGTCTTTGGTGATTCTGAATTAATCATTAATCAAGTCAAAAACATATATCAAGCTAGGCAACAGAGTCTCAAATAATATAGGAACAAGGTGTGGGACTTGGTTGACAACTCCTTTCTAGCATTTAATATCTTCCTCATTCCTAGAGAAGCGAATCAGAAGGAAGATTATTTGGCATTGGCTATCAGCACCTTCAGACCCCCTAGTGGCCCAAATATCAAATATCAGGTGGAAGTCAAACATAGGAAATCCATACCAGAAAACATAAAGCACTGACAAGTCTTCAGTGATGATTTGGAGCTGCAAATATTTCTACAGACCATTGAATAATTCTCCATTATCTTATTGGCCCTGAGATATGATCAGTTTTATGACATTTATTAGATACTTTTGCTTAATGTATATATGCATTTTCATGTTTTGGAGAAGTTTTTGAAGGGGTTTTGTGCCAAAATGCTACGATCCACACCAGGTATGCATAATTCGTGTTTTATAATGATATTGAGTATGATTCAATATGATTTTATGTTTTTAGAGATCTAATTCACATTTTTTGGTGTTACAGGGAAAAATCTCATCATGTTTCTACTTCCGGCACTTAGTCCAACACTCCATCTGGTACTCAATCTGGTACCTGGTCCGACATGTTGTCCGGCACTCCGTCCTGCACAAAAACGATGGGTGATTTGGCAGTTATGGTATTGGTAGCCAATGATGGGAGAATCAGGAACATGGGTTTTTCTCATGCTTGCCCCCTCCAGCTACTAAACTCTTGACAACTTGGTTTGGGTTGTTAAGCAGGGCGATTATTGGCTCACTCCATTTCCGCAGTTAAGGCACCATTAATGTAATTTATTGTTTTTAGAAGAGGTTCAACCCTCCAATGGTCAACCTCTCAGTCTGTAAAGCCTATAAATAACACCGTGGTGGTCATACAATAGTGAAGCATTAGAATAAGTAGTGTGTTAGAGACAAATACGTTTTTCCTTTGTTTTTTCCATTTTCCATTGCCAAAATTATATAAAACTAAATTTTTGAGTTTTAATGGTGAAATCGATTTCTTGAGCTAATGGCGTGCCTTTGAGTAGTGACCACGACTTGCTAGGGGGACCACCAACAGTCTGGTAACTGTTCTTTGTGTTATTTATGAATTTCATAGCTTAGATGTCTTTTATTTTATTTCCTGTATATGACATTGCTATTTTGTTTCTTTGTCATATAATTTGTTGTTATAGTTTAACTATGTGAGTTCTCTTTTGCAGGTTGGTATGAAGGATTTTGTTAATATGTAGTAACTTTGTAGTTAATAGGAACAAGTTTGCAAACTTATACACTAACCCCGTGTGCAATTAAATATTAGATTGTATTTTATTTATGCTTTTAAAATCAAGTTTAAAACAGAGTTTGAAACATAGTAGAACAAAATTTTAATTTATCTTTTCTTTCACAAGGCTTCGGTGGATGGATAGGGTTAGCTTCAATTTTTATTTGTAGATTGCCTATTCAATTATCATTTACATTTTGCTTAACTAGTTGTTGATTAATTTATTCATTATTTTACTTTTTATATGCTAAGAATCATGTTTAATTTCTGTTTACAAGCATTTTCCTTTTTGCAATTTGAGTTGTTGAAATAGGTCTAGCTTAGTTTTACTTTATGCAGTTTGTTTCCTAGATTTAGGTTGCAATTCTAGTTTTTAGTTAATCATTAAATTTAGTTATGAGTTTTTCTTACATAGCATAGAGTACAATTATAATCTCATTATGTTGTTGATGGTTAATGCATGAGTAATAATCACATGAATATGTAGGGTAATTAATGTTGTTTCTATGATGGCTAAATTCTCTTTGGATTGTTTAATTCACACTTTCCACTTTGCCATTGAAATCAATATTGATTTTATACCTCTTTAATTATCTTTCGTTGTCAAGTGGCATCGTGATATTATAACACACCAGAGACATTCACACAACCATCAACACTATATTTGAGTTTTCATAGGTTAAAAGATAGTTTCTTGCTTTCATAGATCAGAAGATAGTTTTATTGTTGTCGTAGGATAGACATTCTTTTGCTTTGGTAGATTAAAGAGAAGTTTTTCTTATCATAGATTAAAGGTTAGTTGTTAGTTCTTCTTTCTTTCAATTAAGTAGATTTCCTTTTGTAAATTAGAAATAGTTGTATTAAGAATAGATTTCACTTGTCTTTTAGCTTAGTTAGTTGCTTATTGAGTAGTTTTTACTTAGTTAACTTGTTGTAGAAGTTATCCTAGGGTAGTTAGTTGTTTACTTTCTTTAATAGGTTAATTTCTTGCTTGCCTATTCTTGATTTGATAGTATAGTTGTTTGTTTATTTACTTTCTTTCATAGGGTAGTTGTTTATTGAATTTAGGTAGGTTAGCTAAAGTAGTTTGATGTTTCTATTTGTTTATTGTTATTCTTAAATAATTTCTTTTGCTTATTGTTATAATTGAACTAGTTTTCTTCAAGTAGGGTTTTCACTTTTTTCCTAGAACTATGCATCGATTCTTGGTTCAAAAGTACTTAGGTTATATAATTTAAAGTTGCTTAGTAGGGTTTTCTCATTAGATAGCTTTGCTTGAATAGATTATCCCTTAGATAGACACTTCCTTAGTTAGACTATACTACTACCAGCCCTTCTACCTTGGCATATATTTTTCTACAACTCTAAGTTTACTTACCCCGGGTTGACAATTTAATTGAGGGTTTTTAGTGTGTTTTTAGTGCATATATAACACCCATCATTTTTGGCGCTGTTGTTGGGGAGTTGTCTCAAGGTATGAAATAGTTAGGAAATAGATCATTCCCAAACCTTAGCATTAGATTGGTGGCGGGGGAACTTTAAGACAAGAGGTAAGAACCTGTGCATCTGCTATTACAGGCTCCCCCAAACCCAATGGTAGTTTTTTCCTTTTGTTTTTGTGTACTTTCGTGAATAGACCTAGAAACCCAATGGTAGCTTTTTATTTTTTCTTTTGTTTACTTTCATGAATAGACCTAGAGACCCAAAAGGGAGATATATTAAATCTAAATCAGACCTTTCAACCAAGGTTCCTTTAGATCTTTTCAGGGGAAGGAATATTCCAATCATAAGCTCCACAGACCAATACCCAAAAACAGGAGCTAGCTCGACTCAAAGAGATAAAATATTCTCTAAATAGACTAACATAGGGAGCACTATAAAACAAGAAATTGAAGCATCAATCATATTGGTCCAGGAGGAAAGACCACTCAAGCCTTCCGCAAAACCAAACAATACAACCATTTCTTTTACACCACCACCAGGAGACCCTAATTTTGAGGACATCATAGACCCTGAATAGGTGAATATTTTGTTTAGTAGTTTAGCCAATGTAATTATCTTTCAAACTAACAAAAAAAATTTCGCACCAGTAGTCTCAACCGGCTCGAATAGAGTCCTAGACATCCAATCCATAGGAAGACCCTTCCATCAAAGGGAAACCTTGTTCTCATAGAAGATAAAACCACCAAGGTACTCTCTTTTTGGAAACCAAACCAATATGGATGATCAAGAGGATCATAACAATGTAAGACATGGGGAGGAAGAAGAAGCTGGAAACCAAACTGAAACTACCTTCAGGTTTCCAATTTTGGACACCACTCCAAATGTCAACATGAAGAATATTCCTCTCTCAGCACTGCCTATCTTTTATGGTAAAAAAAGTGAATACCCAGACACCTTCCTATATTAATTCAACATCTTGTGTAGGAGCTACAACTACATACAAGATGCCCAAAAATTAAAACTCTTTCCTGCCACCCTCAAAGACTCTGCACTAAGATGGTTCATGGGGTTGGGAGAATCCAGTATTAGGTCTTGGGAAGCCATGAAAGGCATCTTTCTTAAGAAGTACTAATACTAGTACAAGACCAAAGAGTCTTGTAATGACATCTTTAAAATCCAACAGTTAGAATATGAGACCCTTGAAGATTATATGGAAAGATTTGGTTATATCTCCCAGAAGTCAAAATACCATGACCTCCAAGAGGATGCAATTAGGGCTCTTTTCCTTAAGTGAATTTTAGAATAATATCTAGAGATGCTTAACCTGATGGCATCAGGTGACATCTCCCATAAACCATTTTCGAAAATATGTGAAATGTGTAAGAATTACTCAAGGAGTAGAGCCAAAACAGGGAAGAATGTTCGAGACCCTTATAATACAAACTTAAAACCAGTTAGTTCAGGTGGTATCACAAGAGAAGAGATAGGAAACCTTTTAAAAAAATTCAAGACAAATATCTTAAGCACAATAGGTTCCCATTTGGACACCCTTAAAATTAAAAAGAAACAGGAGGAGGAAAATGTAGCAATGAGCATATATTTCCCAAGATGAAGGAGGAAGCATTCGTCAAGGGAATACCCATTAGATAACATTTCAATTTGTGGCTTTTGTATAGAAGACCATTCAACTGATAAATTTCCATCATTTCCTGGTTTATTAGCCATCTATAGGAGTGGATATCCTGGGGAGTCTTCTTATGCACCTAGGAGGCCATGGCAGCCTAGGAACCATCCCACATACCCAGATCTACAATCTCAAGTTCCACCCTATTATCAACAACAACAACAGTGGAACTCACCAGGTTGGAAAAACTGGTCCACTCAGTACCAACATCCTTGGTTTCAATGATGGAGAGGAGGACATAATCAAGGAAACCCTCAAGCTCCACCTATCCCTATGTCCAACCATCATTATCCTCAGTTCCCACTGAACACTCCACAACTTCTCCAAGTTTTGTTCCACCACCTTGACCTCCTATTGCAAAACAACAACCACTACAATATCAAAATACAAGCTCCCCGAGACCGACATTATTACCAACACAGCCAGTGCCCAATCCTAATAACAAGCCCCCTCAACCTCTTCATAATTTTGATATCCAGGCCTTCCCAACATATGTTATTACTCCTATTCCATTACAGGAAATCCAACTAAGATGAAGAAAAGTTTTGGATAGGCATAGACCTTTAGTAGTCATCCAGGAAGAATAAGAAGAAGAAACCACCAAACAACCCATGGATTACACTAGGTGGGAAGATGTTATTATCCCGAAGAACCAAGAACCTAAGCTTCCCCGAAATGAACCTTCACAAATTACGAAGGTCCCTCCTTATCCAGACTGATTGGAAATCGAGAAACCTACCACCCGACTGAAATTTGACATCTTGAATGAATTGAAGAATATTTGTGTCAAGCTTCCCCTGCTTCAATCCATTAAATACATTCCAATCTAAAGTAAGGTAGTCAAGTAATTGTGTATTAAGAAGCCAGGTAGGAAGCAAAAGGACCCTCCTAGAGTACATTTCGTAGGAGGACTTTCCAAATATATATAAGAGCAACCAAAACTAGAAAAATATGGGAACCCATGAAACCCCGTAGTGACCATAACTAGTAATGAGGTTTCCATTGGAAACACTCTCATAGACCTAGGGGCAGCCATCAGTGTTATGACCGCTACTACCTTTGAAAAATTACAGTTACAGCTTCTTCTTCATCCTACCCAAACCATTTTTGAATTAGCATATAAGACCAGGGTTATACCTGAAGGAATTTTAGATGATATCATGGTTACTTTAGCCTCATGGGAATACCTAGTAGATTTTCTTGTCATTCAATCAAAGGATCCTACCAAAGGCCATCCCATCATTTTGGGAAGGCCTTGGATAGCCACAACCAATGCATTTATTGGATGTAGAGAGGGGGAAATGACCATCTCAAATGGTCTCTCTATCTAGAAGCTCACCATTTACCCTCCAGCTCAACCTATTATAGAGAATATATGGTGGCTTGAATGTCCATATGAGAATGAGGACTGGGAAGAACCCGTATTGCCAAGTGACCATGCCTGGGAACTTCAGGAGCACACAACAGAAAATGTTGTAAACCAATTTATTTTTTTATCACATGTGTGGATTTTCCACAATCTTTTCCCCAATTTGAGTACATGTTTGGGGAAGAATTTCAGGAACAATTGGACCCATCCATTTTGTCTTTGACATATTTTATATTTGAGATAGATGAATCTGCCATGTCTTATACTATGCCCTATGAGATTAGTCCAGGGAAATTTCTACATATAAACTCCCGACTATATGCAGACCAAGATAAACAGTTAGTAAATATCCTTAAAGAACAATCATGATCATTTTCCTAGGAATACACTGACATGAAGGGTATACACCCTGATACATGCATCCATCACATATATACCCAGGGGGAAGTAACACCTGTTAGGCAACCTCATAGAAGGATGAACCCAACACTCAAAGATATAGCCAAAGAGGAGATCCAAAAGTTGCTAAATGTCGGATTTATTTATCCCATCTCCGATAGTAACCAGGTATCCCCGCTTGTAGTGGTTCCAAATAAAGTGACCGGGAAATGGAGAATTTGTGTTGATTTTCAGAAACTCAACAAAGCCACTCTGAAAGATTACTTTCCTCCCCCTTTCATTGACCAAGCTATATATACCTTGTCTGGAAAGAAGTATTTTTCCTTTTTAGATGGGTACAATGGGTAAAATCATATTCTTATAGCACCTGAGGACTAGGACAAGACTACCTTTACTTTTTCTTAGGGCACCTATGCCTATAGGGTCTTACCATTTGGATTGTGTAATGCTTCTACCACATTTAAATGAGCAATATTAGGGATATTTTCCGATCTTATTCATGATTGTGTGGAGGTCTACATGGATGACTTCACAATTTATGGAAACACTTACCAAGAAGCCTTAGACAACTTAGAAAAATTCCTCATCGGATGACAAGAAATGAACCTATCTCTCAGTCATGAAACATGTAAAATGTTGTTAACTAAATGAGTGGTTATAGGACATCATCTTTCATCTAAAATGATAAAAGTTGATCCTGCAAATATTGAGGTCATCGTCAGACTTCCACCCCCCAAGACTCAAAAAGAGGTGAGAATCTTTCTTTGACATGCCGGATATTACCGACGGTTTATTTAAAATTTTACAAAGATTGTTGTACCTATGTTTGGATTGTTAATAAAATATGTTGATTTTGTCTGGACTGAGCAGTGTCAAACTACCTTTGAAACCCTGAAAACTAAGTTGTTTGTGGCACCAATTCTTAGAGGGACCAATTAGAATCTCCCATTTTGTATATCCACTTATGCCTCCGACACCGCAATAGGAGGGGTATTAGGGAAGAAAGAGGACCAACAATCCTATGCCATTTATTTTGTGAGAAAGAACTTGTCCCCTGCTTAGTTAAACTACATAGTTACTGAAAAGGAATTCTTGGCAGTTGCTCATGCTATCAACAAGTTTCGTCATTAAATTACAGGTTACGAAGTATTCGTACATACATATCATTCCACCATTAGATTTCTCATGAACAAACCCATAACTAATGGTTGAGTGACTAGGTGGCTCCTGTTATTACAAGAATTCAATATCATTGTTCTTGACCGACCTGGAAAGGATAATGTGGTAGCTGATTTTCTTTCCCGAATAAAAAATGAGGATGATGATATTCCTGTAGATGATAGTTTCCCAGACAAGAACCTATTTTCCCTTTATGTCAATACCCCATGGTTTTCAAATATGGAAAAATATCTGTCTACTAGGAAGTTGCCATCTCATTTGTCACCTCATGAAAAGAAGAAAATTATTACACATAGTGCTAATTACTCTTGGGTTGGTCATGACCTTTTTCGCACAGGTCCTGATTTGATTATTTGTAGATGTGTCTGAGAGGATGAGGTACCAGAGATACTACAAAGTTTTCATGATGGACCATGTGGTGGCCATTTTTCTCACAAACGTACAACATATAAGGTGTTACATTCGAGTTACTATTGGCCTAGCATTTTCAAAGATGCTTCCAAGTATGTGAGAAGTTGTGATAATTTCCAAAGGAAAGGAAGACCTACGTCAATTGACGAAATTCCTTTGTGTGCTCAAGTTATGATAGAACCCTTCGAAAAATGGGCCCTTGAATTTGTAGGACCAATTTCACCCATGTCCCATAAAAAGAACTATATTTTGGTTTGTACGGACTATGTCACCAAGTGGGTAGAGGAAAAATCCCTATTCAGGGATATAGAAAATTCTGTTGTCGAATTCATAAATGAAGACATATTTAACCGCTTCAGTGTCCCTCATGAAATTATTACAGACCAAGGCACTCAATTCACTTCCAAGCTGATGAGAGAGCTAACGGAGAAATATGGGATTAAACACTGTAAATATTCTCCATACCACCCGCAAGACAATGGTCAGGTAGAATCTACAAACAAAGTCCTGGAAACTATCTTGACCAAGACTGTTCAACTGCATCACCGGGATTGGGTTGATAGGCTTCCAGAGGCTTTGTGGGCATACTGGACCACCTAGAGGAACACCACTGGGCATACCCCTTATGATCTAGTGTACGGGAAACAAGTACTTCTACCAATATAATTCCAAGTAAGGACCTTTCGTATTACCGCAGAATTGGGATTAAACTTAGATGAGGCTCAGAAGAAATGATCCCTACAATTGAATGAGTTGGATGAGACCAGGCAAGATTCCATCCAACAAACAATATTAGTCCAAAACCAGAGGAGCAAGTGGCATGACAAGTTTATTAAGAAGAAACACTTCCAACCTGGTGATTGGGCTCTGTTGTTTGATTCCCGATTCAAAACCTTCAAAGGAAAACTCACCACCCGGTGATTGGGCCCTTACGAGGTAGACACTGTATATGACAATGGAGCTGTAAAAATTAAAACAATTGATGATGGACAAGTCTCCTTTGTAGTAAATGGACACCAACTCAAATTTTATCATAAGGCCATTTCCAAATAGGATTTTCTACAGGTTATGTCAATGGACAAGGAATTGGCCTTAGTATATGGGGAAGTCCCCCCTTGTTCTTGAAAATTGTTCTGAATTTTCTACTGTATATATGTAAATATTTTTTTGAATTTTGTTAATAAGGAAATTCTAGAGGTTTCTATAAGTATTTATTTCACCAGAAGTAGACAACTTCAAGGAAATATTTCAAAACATTTTTACACTTGAATTTTGTTGTCTTCTAAGCATCAAATGAATATTGACTTATTGTAATTAGCCATATTTTTGCAAAAAAAATTATTTTCTTAAGGCATTCCAAAGTAGTTTCTCTTGAAACTCTTCACCACTGTATAAGGAAGTGATACCATAACTATCAAGCCTATAGGTCTCTTGTATAGTTTTTCCAAGAAACTTGAGTAAGTGAGTAAAGTGTCTTTATCAAAGAGTAACAAGGAGGTATAATTAGCGGTTAATCATGGAAAGATCACAATAACTACAAAAGAAGAAAGTGAGTTGACCCTAGAGATACTTTTCTGTTCTTTCTCAATGGTACCATCCACTACACACTAAATAGATTGATTATATCATATCTTTAGATAAGCCACGCCCTCTTCAGTACCCCTTACATTGGGGAAATCACTAAGTAATATAACGAAAATTCATCCTCTAACATAAATACCGTCCCAATTAAAAAAAAAAAAAAAAGACAAAGTTGTTTTCAGAGTTGTCCTTCCATCTTCTTGCATAAAGCAATTTTATACTAAAATATTAAAAGATGGAGGACCAGTCTCTGAGGGTGTAAGAGGCTAACCCACCAGGATACTAAACGGGTCTATTGGTAGTGGGTACCAGCCCATGTTATCACTAGGTAAACCTGTCGGAGTATTGAATAGACTTGCTGGCAGCGAGGAATTCTACCTAGCGAGGATGGTAATCTGACAAAAAATAAATAATAAATTTAAACTTGTCCTGATGTACGACATTACTTGCAGACAAAGATGACATGAAGTATGTATGGTTAAGCTAAGGTTAATGAACTCCATAAACTTTCCATTGGGAAATAAATCTAATAATATCTTGAAACTCTCTTGCCTACCTCTTCTTATCTATATATAGGATCTCTTATCCTATAGGTGGGGCTATCTTCTAACCATATCGTCAGACCAATCTGTGAAATTTATCTTTACACTTGACATACTATAAATCTTCTGTTATTGGGGGAACTGACTGGTTTCCTATACTTTTGATTGTGAGGTGTCACAATACTTAGGTGTGGGGGAGGGGTTCATGAGCTGACAAATGATCATTGCCTCGAGAAATAAATCTTTACAAGAATTTTTCTATTATTTCCATGATACAGGTTATTACATTAATACTCGTTTTATTTTTGAAGTGCTAAACTCATGTGTGCTATAAATTCCTGAACATATACTTAACAAACCACTTTATCGATTTATTTTTCATTACAAGATGTACATTTTAGGATTGGCATTACATGTCTTATGCTTTCTATAACCTGTTCATTGTAGGTTTGACATTACATGACCTATGCAAGAGGATTGAATGAGCATGATGGCAAAATAAACAATAAGGGAGCATTTTTCCTCTGCTCATTAACCATTGTGATTGTTAAAAACATTTCAATATTGCAGGCTATCCATTACAGGAGGTAAAAATGTGTTTAACACAGAGGTTTCATATAAATTGTCGTATGAGGTGCCGTATGAAATGTTGTATGAGGTATCAAATGAAGTGCCATAAGAATTACACACCAATAACTGTCCACAATTCCAGGTAACCAGGAATCAATGAAATTTAATTAAATTGGTTGCAGACAATTAAGAGTGAGGATCCAAACTTTAGAAATGTTCATGATCAAATGTCCAAGTCAAAATACTTGCACATTGATCTAACTGTGCATTATTAAACTTGACCCCAAAAATGTCCCTTCGAATTTTAAAATTCCCACACATATCAGATCGTGCGCACATGTGTGCAACCAACTCCACCATAGGCGCATTCAAATACGGGCTGGGTAACCTATTATCCCAATTCACCTTGCCATTTTCCTTTCCCTGTGTTAAGAAATCGCACTCAGCCTCTGCCATTTCTTCCCATGTTCAAATCGCGTTCGACCCATGCTCAATTCGTGCCATCCATTTTCCCGATTGCACCCTCTCTTGGTGAATTTCTCCTATATCCATATATTCACCTCATCACAATGCCCAAGAGGTATGAATCCTCTTCCTATGCAGATATTTTTTCCATTTCTGAATTTGCACAATGCAGAGAGGTGTTTTTGCATGCAGGTTGGGGGTCATTTTTGTCTAACTTGCAGGGTCACGATGATGAAATCTCCATGCAATTTTCCCTTAGTTTCGATGGGAAGAAAATGTGCTTGGGGTCTCTATCCTTTGGGGTCTCAGAAGATTCCATTGTTGCAGCCACGAAGCTTCCAAGAATGGGAGATAGATGGTTCAAAAACCACCAGTTGCTGCACTTAAGTTATAACAGGGTTTTTAAGCCCAAATTCTAGAACATTTCAGGAGCAAAAGGATATTCTAAGGAATGGATAAAGGAGGAATTGATCAACCCTCTCATCATCATCATGTGGTTTGTCACATGCGAAGGTAGATATTCCACTTTCAAATCATGTCATTTCAGATTGCTAGCTCATTTTCAGTTCAACAAACCTTTGAATTTTCCCTTCTATTTTCTAAAGAGCTTGGAGAAGATGTCCTCTCAAGTGAGGAAGAATGTAACTAACCCCCAGAATAGCCTCTTTCACCATGGATTAATCAAACTCCTTGTTCTAGCCAAATTAGAGAACCAGGGGCAAACTTGGGATGCATTTATCTATCAATTTGCAAATCCTCACTTGACAATTAAGACCAGAAAAATGCCACTTGGCCCAAGGACTATCTCTCCATCCAAGAACTCCAAACCCCCTTGCACAAACCATATCTTTACCAGAACAATACAAAAAGCTTGTTGACATCCCTACTTCCTCATCGGGTAAAAATACCAAGAGTAAAGATCAAAATAAGCCTATTGTTAACCCCCCCGATGCCTTCAATATCTCTTGATCCCACACCTAAAAAGCTCCAAAAAGTGATTCAACAAGACTTTCCGATCATTCCCACAAATAGGAGGGGAGCCAATCGATTTCGTAAAGGACCCTTTCGAAAGAGTACCAGAAGCGAAAGAACAAAACCTTATGCAAAACTCTTGCCTGCTTGAGATCCTATCCAAGTGTCCTCAAATCTTGAGAGCCCTCACAAGAGACTTAGGGAAGTTTCTGCGGATGGATTAGAGCCACAAAGAAAGAGAAAATCAGAACCTACCTCTCCTTATCAATCCCCTATTACTCCTACTTCAACCATGCCCACTCTAAATCCTAAGAATGATAGATTTTCCACATCTCTCAAAGGATCTAAGCCTTTCTCCGAGATCATTGATTCTACTGTAGCCATTGAGAAGCTACAAAAAGAGAATTCTCAGTTCCTCCAACAGTTGGAAGAAAGAAAGACAATAGACACACACCTTCATCATGATAATGCAGTCCTCCAAGAAAAGTAAAACTCCCTTCAATAGTTGGTTGATGAGATGACTAAATCCAACCGCAACCTCAGAGCACAACTGAAGAACCACAAGAGGCATAAGGAAAATCCTTCACAGCAAGAAGGAGAATCTTCCAAAGATGATCCTCCTCAGTAAGCTTAGTCACAAGGGGTAATTTCTTTTTGTTTGCAGTGGGACCTGCAAAATCGTAAGTGTCAGGGTAATGTTGGGCCTGCGATATGATCAATTTTATGACGTTTATTAGATACTTTTGTCGAATGTGTATATGCGTTTTCATGTTTTGGAGAACTTTTTGAAGGGTTTTTGTGACAAAACATTGTGATCCACACCAGGAATGCATAATTCATGTTTTATAATGATCTTGAGTATGATTTAGTATGTTTTATGTTTTTAGAGATCTAATTCACATTTTTTGGTGTTACACGACAAAATCGCATCATGTTTTTGCTTTCACCATTCAGTCTGGCACTCCATCCAGTTCTCAATCCAGTATCCGGTCCGGCACTCCATCCTACACAAAAACGATGGTCAATTTGGTAGTTATGGTATTGGCAGCCAACGATGGGCGAATTAGGAACATGGGTTTTTATCGTGCTTTCACCCTCCAACTATTGAACTCTTGACAACTCAGTTTGGGTAGTTAAGCAAGGCGATTATTGGCTCGCTCCATTTCGGCAATTGGGGAACCATTAATGTAATTTACTATTTTCAGAAGAGGTTCGACCCTCCAATGGTCGACCTCTCAGTCTTTAAAGCCTATAAATACCACCGTGGTGGTCATACAATAGTGAATCAGTAGAAGAAGTAGTGTGTTAGAGACAAATACATTTTTCCTCTATTTTTGCCACTTTCCATTGCCATAATTATATAAAACTGTGTTTTTGAGTTTTAATGGTGAAATCAATTTCTTGAGTTCATGGTGTGCCTTTGAGAAGTGACCACGACTTGCTGGGGGTCCCACCAACAGTCTGGTAACTGTTCTATATGTTATTTATGAATTTCATATCTTAGATGTCTTTTATTTTATTTCCTGTATATGAAATTGCTATTTTGTTTCTTTGTCATATAATTTGTTGTTATAGTTTAACTGTGTGAGTTCTCTTTTGCAGGTTAGTATGAAGGCCTTTTTAATATGCAGTAACTTTGTAGTTAATAGGAACAAGTTTGAAAAATTATACACTAACCCTGTGTGCAATTAAATATTAGATTGTATTTTATTTATGCTTTTAAAATCAAGTTTAAAACAAAGTTTGAAACAGAGTAGAATAGAATTTTAATTCATGTTTTCTTTCACAAGGATTCGGTGGATGGATAGGGTTAGCTTTAGCATTTATTTATAGAAAGCCTACTCAATTATAATTTAGATTTTTCTTAACCAGTTGTTGATTAATTTATTCATTAGTTTACTTTTTATATGCTAAGAATCATGTTTAATATCTGTTTACAAGCATTTTCCTTTTTGCAATTTGATTTGTTGAAATAGGTCTAGCTTAGTTTTACTCTATGCAATTTCTTTCCTAGATTTAGGTTGCAATTCCAGTTTTTAGCTAATGATTAAATTTAGTTATGATTTTTTATTACATAGCATAGAATACAATTATAATCTCATTATCTTGTTGATGGTTAATGAATGAGTAATAATCACAAGAATATGCAGGGTAATTAACGTTGTTTCTGTGATGGATAAATTCTCACTAGATTGTTTAATTCACACTTTCCACTTTGCCATTGAAATCAATATCGAGTTTATACCTCTTGAATTATCTTTTGTTGTCAAGTGCCATCGTGATATTATAACACACCAGAGGCATTCACACAACCATCGACACTATATTTGAGTTTTCATAGGTTAAAAGATAGTTTCTTGCTTTCATAGATCAAAAGATAGTTTTATTATTGTTGTAGGATAGATAATTTTTTTCTTTGGTAGATTAAAGAGCAGTTTTGCTTATCATAGATTAAAGGTTAGTTGTTAGTTCTTCTTTCTTTCAATTAAGTAGATTTCCTTTTGTAAATTAGAAATAGTTGTATTAAGAATAGATTTCACTTGTCTTTTAGCTTAGTTAGCTTCTTATTGAGTAGTTTTTTCTTAGTTAACTTTTTGTAGAAGTTATCCTAGGGTAGTTAGTTGTTTACTTGCTTTAATAGGTTAATTTCTTACTTGTATATTCTTGCTTTGATAGTATAGTTGATTGTTTATTTACTTACTTTCATAGGGTAGTTGTTTATTGAATTTAGGTAGGATAGATAAAGTAGTTTGTTGTTGCTATTTTTTTCTTGTTATGCTTAAATAATTGCTTTTGCTTATTGTTATAATTGAACTAGTTTGCTTCAAGTAGGGCTTTCACTTGTTTCCTAGAACTATCCATCGATCCTTGGTTCAAAAGTACTTAGGTTATATGGTTTAAAGTTTCTTAGTAGGGTTTTCTCATTAGATATCTTTCCTTGAATAGATTAGCCCTTAGATAGACAC
Organism: Picea mariana; assembly: GCA_032191745.1. Classification (NCBI taxonomy): domain Eukaryota; kingdom Viridiplantae; phylum Streptophyta; class Pinopsida; order Pinales; family Pinaceae; genus Picea; species Picea mariana. The sequence continues at coordinate 217,122 of JASDQU010101859.1, forward strand.
TTCCTTGGTTAGACTATACTACTACCAGCCCTTCTACCTTGGCATATATTTTGCTACAACTCTAATTTTACTTTCTCCGGATTGACAATTTAATTGAGGGTTTTTGGTGTGTTTTTAGTGCATATATAACACCCATACTATCTCAATAGATCAATAGGGAAAATATGATGAACTGTCTTATCAGCAAAAATTGGAGTTGTTGAACAAGGTGGTTATCCACAACATTGTGGAACTCAAAACAAACCACATCCCAAGGGGTCTAGTTCCACTGAAAAGGCTATTTGACAGTCATGATGTCTCCAGAGGAGCTATCATAAAAAATCAAGAAGAATAAGTGACGGATTGCAGCATTGGGACTGTTGAAAATCCAAAAATAGTAACATTTTCCAAGGCACTACCTCCAGAACAAAAGGATAGGTATTTCAACCTCATGAAAAATTTCGTTGATGTTTTTGCATGGTTGTATGAATATTTGAAGACATTTGACACTGACACCATCTAGAACAAGATCCCTCATAAGATTGGTTCTAAGCCATTCAGATAGAAGATTAGGAAATTTAATCCCATGTTGATGTCCATAATCGAAAAAGAGATGAAAAGAATCCTTGATGCCATAATTATTGTGCCCTTGAGGTACTCTTATTAGGTGGCCAACTTAGTACCTGTGAGAAAAAAGAGTGGGGAAATATGCTTGTGTGTGGATTTCCGAAATATCAACAAGTGCTCCCTAAAAGACAACTACCCCCTACTCAAGATGGACCATATTTTGCAAAGGGTAGTAGGTTCCCACAAAATTTCCTTGTTGGATGGGTACTTTGGTTATAACCAGATAGTGGTATGTGAAGAAGAAAAAGAAAAAAGAGTATTCACCACACCATGGGGGACATTTATGTATGAAAAAATGACCTATGGGCTGATGAACGCAGGGGCCACCTTTCAGAGGGATATTGATGTAGCCTTCGTGCGGGAGAAAGACAAATTTGTGGTTACATATTTGGATGAAATCACCATTTTATCCAAGTCATATGATGCGCATTTACATCACCTTGAATAGATCTTCCGAAAATGAAGAAGGTATGGGATTTCTTTGAATCTCAGGAAGTCCCACTTTTCTATGACAGAAGTTAAACTCCTAGGTCACATCATATCAGCAGGAGGTATAAAAATAGACCCTAAGAGAGTGGAGGTGTAATATTCTAGATATAAAAAGTATGTAGAACATAAATAAAATGCTAGAAATGGAAGAAGAACAACAATATAACCATAATAACACTAAAATAATACCAATATGATACCAAAATAACACCAGAATGAGCACTTTGATTACTGAGAGAAATGTTCACTTGCCTCATAGAGGGGGAAACCTCCATTCAAGAAGAGCTATATTACAATAATATCCAAGGAAAAAGTTCTCATACCCTCGACTCCTATTTATACTAAATATGTTTATCAAAAGAACCATCTAGAGGAAGATCCTTCTAGAAGCGAAATCTTCTATTAGGTCTTCTTACATTCGACTTATTCTTCCTTATTTCTATGCCTTATTAATATTGACCTTTATTACATAGGAATACAATATTCTACCTATGTGAGGGGTTAGGTCCCTAACATGCCCTCCCCCTTAAAAACATCCTTGTCCTCCAGGCTTGTGATGTGGAAATTGCTGCAGAATGGAAGTTGGTTCCCAAGTGGCATCTGCTGGGGTTGTATCTTTCCACTAGACTAACACTTCCTTGATGGTTCATTGATGCAGGCGATGCTCACGCTGGTCCAAAACTGCTTGTGGTTGTAGCCAAATGGAGCCTTATTCGTCCAAATTGGGAAGGTTGGTTTGAATTTGGCACTTAGTTCCAATCACCTTCTTTAACTAGGAAACATGAAAAATAGGATGTATCTTAGAATGACTGGGAAAAGATAACTAATAGGCCATCTATCCCACATTCTTGAGAATGTTATAAGGACCATTAAATTTGGTTGCCAGTTTCTGACAATGGCCAGCCTTGAGGGAATTTTTCTTGTAAGGTTGCAGTCGAAGAAATAGCTGACCCCCTTCTTCAAATTGACGTTCAGAGCGACCTTGATCTACTTGTTTCTTCATGCAATTTTGGGCCATGACCAAATTCTCTTTGACGGTACGGAGAATATCCTCTTGAATTGTAATCATTTGGTCAACCACCCAGACCTTCGAGACATCTGGTAAATATGAGAGAACTGAAGGTGGCTTTTGTCCATATACCACTTCAAAAGGAGTCATGAGGGTAGTTGTATGGTATGAATTGTTGTACCACCATTCAACGAGTGGTAACCATTGATCCCATTGATTTTTGTTTTCTGATGCAAAACACCTCAGACATGTTTCCAAACACTTGTTGACAACTTCAGTTTGACCATTAGTCTGTGGATGATAAGTTGTGTTGATATGCATTGGGTGCCTTGTAGCTTGAACAATTATTGCCAAAAAATGCTGGTGAAAATTGGGTCGCGATTAGAAACAATAGAATGCAGCATGCCATGAATCTTGAAGACCTAATCCATGAAAAGTTGAGCCATAGTGGATGAGAAACGGCAGTTCCGACCACCAATTTCACCCCGCAAAATCTACTGCTAGTATGTATTCTTTCTTAATGATCGTTTTGTCAAATTTCCGTATTTGGCTTCATTATCAGATAGCCCAAAATGTCTTTCAGTGTTTTGGTTTCCTGGATGATTGTTTTAAATTAGGCTGTTTAATGGATAGGAAAGGCGGTTTTCTTTTGCTGATGGTTTAATTGATTATGTCTTCGTGTCTGTTTAATGGGGATTGGATTGTATTTTAAAATCTTTGTTGGTGCTTTTTTCTTTTTCGTTGGGTCAAAAAAAATTATATTAACAGAAGATTAAATTACAGAAAGTAGAAACAGAGACCAGGAGTATAAAGAATTAAAAAACAATATTCACAAAATTGGCAAACCCCTTTACAGGGACTAGAAGTATAAAAAATATTAACAAGATTGACAAATAGTTCATGCCGAGAGAAAACTTGTGACTACTTGTAAACATAACGAAAACTTATTAACTTATTGCTCTTTGGGAGGCCTGCCTTTGTTCTGGTTCCAGAGTTTGTCATTGTTGTCCGAACTTGCTTGATTAAATTGTATAGAAGTTAAATGTAATAGCCTAGTTAAATTAAGAACCATGTATTTTATTTTTATTTTTATTAAAGTTTCTATGTTTTGTGTGCAGGTTAAGCAGAGGGGAAATTGAGCTTGGAACGTGGCCCTTAAGGCTCCAGGGTTTCAACTACAAGCTCTGATACCAATTATAATGACTGGATTTAAAATAACATCTAAAAATTCTACCAAATCCTACCAAATGTACAGCCATTTATACCAGATTCATAGAAGAAGAATTATGCAAGTAAAATTAAAATTTATCAATGAGTAATGCATAAATTCGAATTGAGTACCTTAACACTGATGCTAATTTCCGTTGTCAGCTGCCTTCCTGCTGCTACCTGCTACACAGTCTAGTCCTGTTGCAAACATAGAAAATAATTGCCCAAAACCTCTTGTCCACCCTGCCAACTAGGAAAACGACCTAGCTCCAGGATATCTACGGATATCCTGGCCCTCCGAGCCCAAATCCTCTAGCAACTCGGTGCCTTCCTGATCAAATAGGTCACAACTAGCAAATCTTGTGCCTCAATCTGAGCACACCAATCTCACATCCCCTCTCGGCTCTCTCCCCATAGCAAGAAAACAGTCTCCCGTCCCCCTCTTATCCCCCTTCACCGCCTTTCCTCCTTCCATTAAATTCCTTATCCCTACATTTAATTACCCTTATCCATTCATTAAATATATTATCCATGTATTGAATACGTTATCCCTTGTGGGATACGTAAC
>JASDQU010101859.1:239720-249878 GCA_032191745.1 Picea mariana
GAATCCCCGAGATGCGAGAAATCAACGGAGTGTTGACTCCTTTTTCTAGGTGATGCGTGTCATCCTATCTATCACGCGGGCCCCACCTTATGGCTCTTCCATGTGTTCCCTCGTGGCTCAGCTCTCGGCACTTTGTGACTTCTACAGTCGAAAAGAGATCCCTTCAACATCCGAATACACAATACGCGATGGGGTTCCTGATCCAACGGTCCTCCCGTTCTCTGGATCCAATGGCTGTTCTTACTCCTCGTGATTTCGTAACTTCACAACTTCGTGAGTTGGGACACCCAACTCTTGGGCTCTCGCTTTGCGAACCTCCGAGTTCACGAAATCTGAAATGCTGAAACTTCCCTTTGGACTCTTCAACAGTCCAGAATAACTTGTGATTTCGCGATTCGTGAATTCTCACAACAGTCTTCTGACCTTTACACCTTGCGAGTCAGCAAAATGCTGAGATCTCGCCACGTGTCCCTTGATGGACATTCTAGATGATTTCGGGATTTTGTGACTTCACAAGTCGAAATCTCTCCTGTGCGCTCTAGAGGACTAAACCTCGTGCACTTTCTCACAGATCCAATGGTTGTCGATCCTCTGCGCAAGATCTAACGATTGAAATTCTTTTGCCTTTTCCGCGCTCTCCTCGTCCCTTCTGAACTGGATTTCCACCTCAGATCTTTTTGAAGGATGGATCTTTCTGTTGCGTCAGCTATTCTTTGCTCCTTTGACGTGATCTTTGTTGTATTTAAAGGAATTTTCTCCTATGGAAGAAAAGTTCGTGATTCTTTCAAAGATTTGAAAGAATTTCATGAGTTCTTTGAAGCTTAGCGTTGTCTGCTGCAACCTTTGATGGATTTGAGAGAATTCCCGTAAATCTTTAAACGATTATGCCTTCTGCAAGAATCTTTAACGAATTTGAATGAATTCTTCGAGTTCTTCAAATGTTCTTGCATCCTGCAACTCTTCTTCGTGAATCTTCGACGAATTTTGAAAATTGTACAAGAAACTTTACTATTTATCCATCTGTAGTCTCCACTTCCTTTTCGTGTTTCTACTCCTTGAAACTTTTGAGCATAGTACGCTCTGCGATGTCGGCGAGATCCCTACGGTGATCTTTTGAGAGTATGAACGGACAACTTTCCAAGCTTTGTGAAAAGTCTGTGAAGCATTCTCTCGGGATCCGTGTAATCTCTTTTCTGTGAGGATCTTGTTTATCTCCATCCTGTGTGAAGAGGCTTACTACTGAAGCTCTAATACTATGATAAATTGTGAAGCAAGAAATGCAGAGAGAAAGAATAGAACAGAAAACAGTATATTAGAATGTAAGAAGAAGAGTACAAAATGAGTACATGAAGAAGATTCATGAAGAAGTACTATGCAAAGGGAAATAGATGAGCTAAATAGGCTCAAGAAAATCAAGAATAGAAAGTACAGTTGGCCGAGACAGCTGGGAGTGTACAGTGAGGCTGTTGAGGTTACATTATATTTAACAATATAAACATTTTTCTCATCATATGTTTTTCCTTATTGGCTATTCAACATTAAAGAAGCCTTTGAAATCTTTATAGTTTTATGACCAAGTAAAGTGTATATATATCTACTATTAGGTGGTACTAAATCTTACAAATCACATTGTTTGGTTAAGTATATTAACTAAAATATTAAATAAATATTATTTAATCTTCTAATTAATAAATAATTTTATATTACTTCTAAATTTAATAAAAAAAACAAATCCCATAATTTAAATGGGTTTGAACTTAAACTCTAATACCATATGGAATGTAGCTCCAATGGGTGTAGACCTATTGGCAAGTGTGGTGTAAATCGAAGGAAATTTGTGAAAAGGAGGTCTCAAGTTGGATTCTCACCCCATTTACTTGTGCTCCATTCTTGCAGGCCACTTTAATAATAACAGTTTTCTCAAGAAAAATCTCCAATATTTAATCTACAACCAATTATAGGGAATATGATTTCTTTCCTCCCAACCTAATTCCCTCAACCCTTGGGATCAAAGTCTACTTAGTCCTCAATTACTATTAGCATACCATCTTTCTTTGTAAAATCAAACTCATCAAAATCTCTTGAAATTCTCTTTGGAGTTGGGATGAGAATGCATACAAATCTAAGACCCCCCCTCAAAAAAGTAAAAATAAAAAGAAACTTCTTTCTCATATGTATTTATGCACATCTCTTAATCCTCCAAAAAATAAATGCACTTTCCCTAAACTAATTTTATGAACGTACATAACTTTTTTCTAAGCTTCCACATATTTAATTAAGAATTTAGCCACTAGGTAAACATATTTATATAGATACATATCTATTAAATATCTAACTATTAAATGCACATAAAATGACTCATCACACAAACACACTTTAGTATAATAGTGCTAATGTAGAAATATAGGATATGCTTGTGTGACCACCATATGAAAACCTACATATACATTAATAATCAACATTAAATCTAAGCTCATAATGCTTAGCTATGATCTCTAAAATCCCTATGACCAAAGACATTTGAATAGCTATATGGCTCCAAACATCTCACAATGGATTTATGGGCCCATGCATTATTGAAGTCTAGTCATTGATATAGAACTAGAGATATTTTCTTATCGTATCCTCAACCCATATCATGGTACTTCTACAAAGATCATTTTTGGGTACATGGGCTTTCACAATGTTAGGCAGCAAATACCCAAATAGCCTTGAAATAGAAAGATAAGTAACTTGATGCCTTGATAATTAGATAGAAGATTGAAACATAAGCCTCTTCTAAGGGGTAACCTCATTTTACAATAGAAAAATGTACAAAATGAGATGATTTCAAAACTAGGTCTCCTTGGTGTGTGTGTGCGTGTGTGTGTATATATATAGAGAGAGTACAATTACAATTAAACGGTCTAGTCGACAACACTAATAAAACAATAAAAATGTAATAACTCAATATCTAAGGCTTTATCTAGGGATTAACATGGCACTTTATGTTCAACACGAGGCTTTGTCTAGGGTTTAACTTGCCACTCCCATTCAAACAAGTGTTTCCCTCAACACTTGATTCTTTGCATATTTGTTTTAATGAAGAACTCATATTTCCATGTCACCTCTTCTATTGGTAGGTTCTTCCACTTGATGAGGTAGTCAGTAATTACTCAATTTTGTAGCTGCATAATTCTTGTTTCAAGGATTGTTTCTGGTTCTAGTATACTTTTCCCTTCTTCATTAATCTTTCATAAAATAGTTTGAACTAGGATATTGTCACCAATTACCTTATTTAATCAAGAAAAATGGAAGACTAGATGTACGGATGAATATGAAGGTTGTACTATACCCAACCACTCATGTGCACTATGGGATAGTGGGATTGTAATGTACATGGGAAGGATAATATGGAGTACCTAGGGAGGTACCCAAGGGGATAATAAATGTAATGTGACCATAATATTAGAATAGACCCATTATGTAATTAAAAAGAAAGACTATAATAATAAGGGGTACTTGGTATAAGACCCCTAGGAATACGTATGATAAAGTATAAGACACATGAGTATCGTTGTATTGGAGATGTGTTGGATTGTATTTTCTTGTAGCAAGCATGGATTGTGGAGTGATTCATTCTATAAGGAGTATTTGATGGTGTTACCCTACCTTAAGGGTTCTTTTGTCTACATTATTTTGTTGTCTATGGTGAATGTCTTGGCATATTGGATGTTCAAGGGTTTATTTATGAAGTTTAGCGAGCTATATTATCTCTTATATCTTTGAATTTTTACTACAATTATCCCGTCTCACTGGTGTATTGCATTTATTTCCATAGAAGGCTTTGAATGGGATCATATCCAATGATTCCCAATACCCATTGTTATAAGAAAACTAAACTAAATGAATACAGTCCATTACATACATTCTCAGCATATCTTCTATCATTTGGTTATCTCTCTTTGTTTTCTCACTGACTCTAGATGATATGATGTGCTAAAGTTTAGATTTGTCTCAAATCCTTTAAACAACTCTTTCCAAAAATTATAAGCGAACTTGGGATCTCTATTAGGCACTATTATGTTAGGCACACCATGTAGTGTAGCAATTTCCTTTCTATAAATCTCTGCAATGTTGCCTTCCTTACGACTCATCCCGACTGGAATAAAATTTGTGATAGTTGTAATCTTTTTCACCACTACCATGATGGAATCTCATTACTTTGTTTTCCTAGGAAATTTGGTAATGAAATCTATAGAAAAAATCTCTCATTTCCATTTAGTAATGAGAAATGGTTGTAGCAATCCTACAAGATATCTATGCTTAACCTTTACCTTATGACATTCCATGCATTTGGTTATGTATAAGCCACATATTTTTTCATACCATGCCAAAAGTATTAGCTTCTCAATGCTGCAATTGTTTTATGGTAGCATGAATGTTCATCATAAGGTACATTATGCATCTCCTTTAACAAAAATTCCTCCACTCATGTGAATCGGGAACATAGACTTTGTTCCTATACAAGAGAATTCCATCCTCTTTTAGTATGTAATCTTTAAATTTTAGCTATATATTGTGTTGTTGTACACATTCTTTAACTTGCAAATAGTGTTGGTTTGATTCTACAACTTCCAAAATTCTTCTTTTTAAATCTAAACTGTACAAGCTAATGGTTGTATTATGCATCTCATGCACCCTCCTATTGAGTGCATAAGCTACTTTATTTTTTTCCCTTTGATGTGGATGTCAAAGTTGTATTCACTAAGAAATTCAAGCCATCTAATTTGTATGGAAATTAATGTTGGTTGTTCAAACAAGATAGCATTGTGGTCTATCCTCAACTTGAATTTTCTACCCATGAGATAATGCCTCCACATTTTAAGTGCATGGACAATAGCCACAAGATGAAATTCATGGGTAGAATAATTTGTTTCATTCTCTTTGAGTTTCCTAGATTCATAGAAAATAGCATGCATATTTTGGGTAAGAAATACACCAAGTCTTTTCTTACATGCATGAGTGCATACAACCAAATACTCATTTGGATCTACAATATTCAAAATAGGTGCACTAATTAATAAGTATTTCAAGTGGTGGAAAATATCTTCACACTTGGATGTCCATTCAAACTGTATTCGTTTCTTTTGTAACAAATTGTTTGTATCTGAAATATTGAAAAATCCTACTATAACCTCGAGTAGTAGCTAGCTATACCCATAAATTATTTCACCTATGAAATATTCTTCAATGTTAATCAACCTCTGTTTTCCTCAATATTCTCTATATCCATTGTTATGGCCTCCTCTAATATAATGTGGCCCTAATAGTGGATCTACTTTTAATAAAATGAACACTTTTTAACTTGGCATATAATTGACTCTCCCTCAATACCTATAGCACCAATCCCAAGTGATGTTCATGGCACATGCTCTTCCTCTAACTTTGAGTGGATAAGAATTTCATCAAAGAAGAAAATAAAACAATTTCCCAAGTAATCACTTAACACTTCATTCATCAAAAACATGAAGGAAACAAGTGCATTTGAAAACCCAAATGACACCACTAGAAACTCATAATGGCCATACCTTGTTTGAAATGATTTATTATTGATGTATTATTATTTGATTCTCACCTAATGGTAGCTAGACCTCAGCTAAAAATTGGATAATTTCTTTTCTCCTTTCAATTGGTCAAAATATCACCAATCCTTGGAAAACAATATTTTTTCTTTATGGTAACTTTATTCAGCTGCCTAAAATCAATGAAGAAACTTAGGGTTCTATCCTTCTTCTTCACAAAAAGTACCGGGGCACCACAAGGTGAGACACTTGGGAATACATATCCCTTCTTCAATGACTCTTTCACTTACATCCATAACTCTTCCAGCTCTGTTGTGTTCATTCTATTTGGAGTCTTGGACATGAGGGTAGATCCAGGCGTCAAGTGAATAGATAATTCAATGTCTCTCATTTGGTGGCAGTCCTAGAAATTCCCAAATCACACCTTCATATTCTTTCAAAACTGGATAGTATTCAAGATTTGGCATCTTATCCTTGGTTGGCTATTCCATATGTGCTACATATATTTGACACCCTTTTCTAAATAATTTTTTTGGTTGCAATGCTAAAATCTCTTTAATGGATATAGGCCTTGGAATACCTTGGAATGTCCTTAAATTCCTTTCCTTATCAAGGCACGTGAAAGTCTTGTTGTAGAAATATAAGAGAACATGATTCTTATCCAACCAATCCATAAAAATCAAACATAAATATGAACCAAATGATATGATGTTTAAATACATTTTAGTGTTGACTCCATTCATGTCCACTAGGAAATCCCTCACAAGATGATTGATTCTTTTATTGGTTCATGTTGCATCAACAAATACTCACTCAAGAGCGCTACCAATTTATTTGATACCATTATATAGCATGACCAAATACATGGTTGGCCACGTTTATATGCGGAACTATAAACAAGATAAGATGAACACTCATGCAATTATCATTATTAATTAAATTCATGAATGCAACTAACTTAAATATGCACTGCAACAATTAAACATACACAAGATCATTCACATAAATAAAATACATATTAAATGCAACATTAAATCCTAGAATTAAAACTATAAATGACATAGTGATTAAACCACTTGTATTTTAAAAAATATTTACACAATCGACTATATACAAAGGATTATCCACCCAACCATAGAATATGTTGCTCCAATTCTCTTAGTAGCAAGTTACACTTGAGCTAGGGATATAAATACACAAGGAAAGACAAGATCCTATGGATGTCTATAGTCCACTGTAACAACTTAGTACCCACTAAAATCATAGTGAAACAACTTCTACAACAATTCCAATGACCTATCTCTCTTCCCCATCAACTTGCACAACACAAGGGATGTGATTTCCTCCTCTGCAATGTAGTTCCTTAGAAAATCTCCATCCCCTCCAAGGATACATCAAAGACCAACTATGAATCTCTCTATTGGGGGCTCTAGGAAATCCAACTGCAGCAAGAGTGCTCACATAGAAAGCTCACTTGCTCTTGTGTATTTTTCTCAACAGAGAATCACTCACATGCATAAAAAACTCATTTTCAGCATAAATTTCAGCTTCAAAAAGTTGTCTTCAGTACACACTATGGCTATCCACTCTTCTACATCATTCTCCTCTAGTTTTCCTCACTTATTGATAATTGTAAAAACAACTTTGTTTCCTACTTGAATTTCCTCTTTTCCCATGCTTGCTTGAGTCTTAATTTTCCCCTGAAGATGATCACACTCAAACCCTACTATCATAGTTGAGTCGGATAACTTCCTCACTCAACCTCTTATATGAATTCAATTATTTGAGTGTTTAATAAGTGAAATGGATAAATGGATAGATGAAAAAGTGATTAATGAATATGGCTTAAGACTCAAGTCATATGAAAAATCCTCAAAACCACCATTAAGACCCCCTCTCTTATGGAATCATAGCCCCCCATTTATCTGGTCCTTACGTGTCTACATCCAATGGTGTATTTCATTTTATTATTTTCGATATACAATTTTTACATATTATATTTCTTGGCATGTGGCCATTCATAATACCTGCATATATACAATTCTACATTAGGGATCAAAACTAGGGATTTACAGTGCCAGTGGCTAGCTAAATCAAACAAGGCTTTTCATGCTTACATATCTTCAATTTAAACCTTTCAACCAGAATATGATCTATATAGCTATGAATATCTCTAAATCAATCCAAATAGCTATAGGATAATTATCAATCAAACCTTACAAGACTACATAAATCCTTGGTATGCTCCTACACATGTCCTCCATTGTAGAAACTTCTTGGATGTTATTTATAGTTCTCAATATATCTCATTTGTGAGGAAAATATCTATACATTTGGTGTCCCTCACATACCCAACACTTTATGGAATACTTTCTTGGAATTTTCCCCAAGTAATCTGACAACTTAGGCTTACTTTGTGCTAGCTACCATTATTGATATGCTTGAGGGTTGTTTATGAAAAATAGTGGCTTATACCTATTATAGCCTTAATTTCCACCCTATAGGCTAGAGAGGAACACATCATAGGATAGATGTTATGAGGAAAATCTCTCTATGGCTAGGAGTAAACCACAACAGACAGAAATGACTGTAGAAATCAACTATAATCTCAAGTATGCTATATAAACAAATATGCTAACAAGACAAGATAAAAGGCCTACCTCATCCAGACGTTCGAAGAAGTCCACCATTGAGCACTTGACCCAAAGAAATACACTTGCAACTAGTCCTCAACAACCAAGAAATTCAATCATATGGTGATAATATATAATGTTAGCACATTTGATAGAATAATCCATCAACATTCATAACAAATACACCCATGGAATAATAATTCAAATATTTGTGAGATATTAATTATATGAGAAAATATTATTACTATTAATATATAATTAGGAGAAGTGAATGAGTTACAAACTTTCGTGTCGGCAAGGTTCGGAACCGAGAAACTAAGTTCCTTCCAGATGGGCATCCACCACTTCAATCCTCCACCAAAGGAAAGCTCATATAAGAGAGACAATGAGGTTCTCAATCAATAAGGGAAGAGCTTGGGGGATGAACAATGTGTTCGGACTTAAAGGATAAAGGGATGCAAACTCAATGTGAAGTGAATAATTTCTCTAGAGTAACTTTTCTCTGAAAGTTGAATTCCTTCTCTTCTTTTCCATAGCTCAGATTTGGACCATTTATAGCCTTCAAGTGGAACTGAAGGGCTGAGTTAGAACGTTTCCAGTATATGGAAGGCCAAGGATCATTGATATCGTGACATGACATGGAAACCCGACACCATTTTTTAATTTTGGGCACAAATCCTAATGTACGCAGGCTGTAGTGGTGCAACCTACGTATACACATGTTGTAATATAGGAAGGGTGTGTATATGTGGAAAAATGATGTTTTTAGGTCTGGTATTTGAAAAAAGGGACTTCAAGTCTGCATAGGGAAATGGAAAAAGGCCCTTTGTGCAAGTTTTCCTAGGGTGAGGCAAATATTTCTATAAAAATAGACTCCAGAATACATCTTTTGCATAAGGTTTGACCCCTTTTGGAGCACTTTTGGAGGTCCTCACAGGACACATAATAGACAAAAAGTGAGGCCATCGCTGGACACTAGTGGCTCAACAAGTGAGGAACTGCTAAAATTCTAGAATCAAGGAGTTACGAGGTGATAGGTGAGGGATGATTTGGATCTTCACGGAAAAGTCCTAGGAAATCACATCATTCGAGTCTCTAGTGGTCTCTAGATTATTTAGAAGCCTCTCCTAAGCCTCCTCCAAGAGCTATATAACAAAGGAAATCCTTGGGAAAGAGGAAGAATAATCGAATAGTATTATTATGTTGTCCAACTGTAGGGGTATACATAATTAAAACAATAAGTCAATGAGCCTAGCCTAACCAAGAAGCTACAAGGTGATTCAGGTGGATATTGGTGGCCACCCACCTATTCCAACTGGTTCCTCCGGTCCGTTTTTGTTCAATGAATCTTTCTATATTTCTTTATAATTATGAGTTCTAAACTTTTGGGGTTGTATGAAGCCTCACACATTCTCCAGGTGGAGATAGGTGGCCTATCGCGTAATCCAACTGGCTTATTTTGTATGTTTTCATGTCAACACATCTTGTTGTACTTTCAAGGCTGTTTTGGGGCCCTAAACATTGTTTTTTTGGCTCGCCACATTCAAACTATAGACAGAGTCAGAGTTTGACAACGAAAGTGTATCTCTCTGAAAGAGATTTCCAATGGGCTATATGTTGCAAGTGGAGAATCCCCCTGTAGACAAGTGGATTCCCTCTTGGATACTAGACCCTTATAACCAAGACAGAAAGGTGAAAATGTTGAACACTGACATTCCTTCTAATGAAGCTAAACTAGTTGAGGAATAAGAAGAAAGGAATATAAATACCTTTAATAATGTTTGTCCTTGCTCGATCTAGGCTGATCTTGATCTCCAAGTTCTTCAGAAAGTCCTACAATCGAAGGAACAAAAACGACAAAACATACTTCCTATTTCTACCATGATTAGCTTCGAAATAGATCTATCAAAAAGAACAAATTCATGAAACATACATGAATTTGAAGGAAACATGCCAAGCAC
>JASDQU010101859.1:265512-278986 GCA_032191745.1 Picea mariana
ACATCACCAATGTTAATCATTTCCATAATATATGCGTCGAACGGAAATATTTGAGAAATGTAGTCAAAGGAAGACGTCAAGGAATTTAACCAAGATGGCATCGAGTAGGTTTCAGGTGCCAAGAGATGTTGGTCATCCGAGGACGGAGAGGATGATTGAGTAGCAATGTATGAAGCCTCAGTTGGACTAAGTGGCATGATGTCACCTAGTGCATCGAACTCTAGAGGAATAGGTACACTCCAAGGATCAGATGATTCCAAAGACTGATAAGTTGTAGTAGAAATCATATTGATTGTGGAAATATAATGCATGGTAAGAGGGAGTGGTGCAAGGAAGGTACCCATAAGAGTGGAATATTTTAACTATCCTACACCAACACTTTCATATGTGATATTTTGATCTCCCAAGAAAGGAATATTGTTGGTAGCGCGAGCGCGAGCGTCGGGTGTACAAAAATCTAACGGATCGATAGTGACAATTTTTCCCTGATGAGGAAATTGTACACATCGAAATACCAAGGAAGAAATGATAGGCATAGCATAAAACCAACTTCTTTGAGTAATAAGTTGAAATTGAGGGGAGCATCGACCACCTCGACATCAACAAAGATGGTTTTTCTTCCCAACTGGATGGACAGGGACTGCAAAAGACCGTGAGGATGAAAACCTCGCCCCTCGAATGCATGCAATATCATTGGGGATTTGTTAAGTGTGGGTGATTTTAATCCTTTCCAACATGATAAAGACATAACACAAGTAGAGGCTCCCTCATCTAAGATGGTACGATGAATTTGTTGATTGTGAACAACAACATCAATTTGGAAAGCAAGTTGGTGAGAGAGTCGAGACGTAAAATTGTCCAAGTTAAACATGATATTGTTGGATGAATTAGGATCAAAAGTGCCAATGGAAACCAAGAGTGTTCTACGTTGACTTGGGCAGTGTTGTAGAACTCATAATGCAGACATAGCACACAATGCTTGAGCCAAATATTCAACAATGTTGTAGTTCTGGGTAGCACACATACTAGGATTAAAGGTATATTTACAAATAGTTCTCTTAGGAGAGCATAATATAGAGTTGAACGTAGATTTCTTGATCTAAAGTGATCCAGATGAAGGACTAACAGATGGAGGACTAATGGAGGATGGTGATGGATCCTGTAAAGTATCGTTAGTGACCTTTCCTTTGTCAGGTTTAGCTGGCATGTCGTAGGTCATAGAGTGGGTGGTTAAATAAATCTCGTTAAACAAATAAATATCGACACTTGTCGAGGCTTCATCATGAGAAGGGTGGTTGGAACTGCCCCCTGGAGAGGGGTTTTGAGCAACCATAGATTATTTTTTAAGAAAAGGCTGAGTAAGCATGGCGGGTTGGGAATTCCCTTTAAAAAAAAATTCCACTTCATCACGATGTGGACAGTCTTGAGTGTAGTGATTGTCACGAAAAATAAGACATGGGAATTTTGGCTTCCCATGTGGTTTCTTTTCAATAGCAGGTGGTGGGTTTTGAGTTTTGGGTTGTTCATTGTTATTATTCTTTTTGGGTTTGTTCTTTGTCTTCTTCTTACCTCTGGATTGTTTTGAAGGGGAAGATTGAACTGCATTCACCTAATACATTCGATTTTGGGGGGAGGTAGAGGAGAATGCAGCCGAACAAGGAGTGGGTGCCGAAGCAGATCGATTTTTCGTTACAGTCGACTGGGAAGGATATTGGGTTTTGATAGAGTTGATAACTCCATCTGCATGTGACGTGGATGATGGTTTAGATGGATCAGTAGTTGCACGAGTAGCATTTTGGATCAACTCATACAAAGTACTAGATTGTGAATAAACCAAATATAAGTACTGAGCCTGAGAAATGGCCTCTTCCTCGATGACTACACCACTCATGACGACATCATGAGAAATCAATGGTAACAATGATTTAGTAAACCATTCTGCCAATAATTGGTCAAGAATGATTGCATTGATCAACCTTCATCGTCGTCTCCACTCATGAATATGATCAGAGATATGCAAGGAGTTAGTCTGACGAAGGGAGGTCAAGAGTTCAGTACCTATCTCGTATTGAATGGGTATTTTAAAGTGCATGAGAAATAACATGGCAAGGGAGTTTAAATCTTGGAAAGAACCACATGGAAGTTTAATATACCACTTGCTTGCTAAGCCTGTAAGTGTTCGCTGAAAAAGACGTAAACGTATAGAATCATCCATTAAGGAGTTCGATGAACACCATAAATGGAAAATCATCACATGATCATTTAGGTCTTCACTTGGTTTACCATCAAACTTTGGAATATCGGAAGGTAATTTAGAAGGGATCACTAGCCAAAAGGGATAATGCAATATAGGATCATTGATCAACTGAGACATGTCTGGGAGATCCAGAGTCGCAAGAAATGGTAGTTGTTGGTTAACTTGAGGATGATACTGGTGTGGCATAGGGACACCAGTAAGACTATAAATTGGGTTAGGTGGATAATTGTATCTAGTAGGTCCTCCTACATACGGTTGTTACTGACCAGAATAAAGAAGATTTGATGATGGTTGAGAAACATGTGCATATGGAGGATAACCTAATGGGTTATGAGGATTATAAGTTAGTTGATGGGTTTTCCCATAAAGGGGATAAACATTTTGTCCATAAGGAGGATAAGGTTGTTTTTTTCCTTAAGGATGTTTCCCCCTAGGGAATAGAAGATTTCCTAGAAAAAGAACGTGTCAAGGATTTGGTGTCACATTCTATCCATACAATGGGTTATGGACTCCAGTTTGAGATTTCCCCCCAAGCTGAGGTTGTGTCCCCATTTCATTTTGACTCCCAAATGGAGTTGCCCCCCAGCGTGAGGTTGAGTTCCCAGAGGGATCTGGAAACTAGAAGTGAATGAATAACCAGAGGCCCCAACCAGATTAGAGCCACCAACACCAGCTCCTCCAAATAAAGGTGTAGGGCCTCTGGGTGTAACCTGGGTAGTGTTGGTAATGTAAGGATTCAAATCTCTATACCCAAGTGGAACTGATGGATTTGGTCTAAGTGATGCTCCAATCGGAGCCTGGGATGGTGTCACATTTTCGGTGGGGATTATAGAAACATGCGGGACCATAGTGGAATGGGCCATCTAGATACTAGGTTCCGAGTGAGAACCAATCAACAATTGGTCTGCAATGGTGATGACATTACTGGTCGTACCAGTAAAGTTATTTAAAGTTATCGTATAACTAACAGATGTCTTAGACACTTGTGATTCCATAGGTCGATCAAGACTCGCTCCTAGGTTACCGTATAGATCATGTACTGTCAAAGGGACAGAACCAAAGCCAGAGGTTCCAATAGTATGAGTCAGGGTCCTAAATGGTTCACTTTGGAAAAAAGGATCCTTTGCTCTAGATCTTGTGTTAGGTCCAGTGGGTACTTCAATATCCTCAATAACAACAACCTCTCTAGACAATTTCACCCATAGAATATGCGGTTCTCACCTAATACTCAAAGATGGGTTGATTCGAAAAGCTTCCAAATAATCAGAATCAATTCATAATTGTTCCAAAGAGTGTGTGCTTCCAACCTGAGATCCCAGTTCGTTATGAACATCAAGAGGGCCTTCTGAATAATTGGGAAGCAAAGGTAGATAACCCTCCCGATCTTTCGGGGGTAGCCCTTGCATCCTACTTGAACAGTGAAGGTCAATGTTGCTTGAGCTAAGTAACGAATTAAAAAATAAATCTATGGCCGACTAATGAAAATAAACAACATACGCTAAAAAATCTAGGAATCAAACCAAGCAAACAAAACCTTCTCTCGATGATCGTACTAGTTGGTGATGAAATCCAACGTCGCGTGATCAAGTCAATAAGGGGCTAGGATATGAGCGGGTGGAACAATTATGATGGCAACCTGCTTAACGAAATTACACCTTGGTGCAAGCTTCTATGCAGTAATTGTGGATTTACCCTCCAAGGAGCCTGAGTGAGTTTGACAAATGTCTGTTCCAAGTAAAGTGAGACTTCCCTTCACCGTCACATTATGTAAGAACCTAAATATTATGGCTACTAAGGACACCAACTCACAGTCAACGCCTGGGTGGGTACAGTCAACAGTCCAGTCCAAACGTATGGGCAGGATAACAAGTCTAAAATCCTTCGAGAGAACTGAGGATAAGTGGACCATTAGAACTCTAGAGGACCCCGAACAGATTTGGAATTCACGAAGCACCGAGGCCAAATGAAGACATTTGAGCCTCAATATCAAACCCCAATATACGATATGACTACTATGAATGGTTGAACCACGAAGGGATAATCTCTGTAACTCTCTCAAACGCAACCTCGTGCTTAACCCCTGTGTGAGAGGGGGATCCCAGAAAGCCTATATGACAATTGGATTTTCTCTTCTTATCACAAGATGCTAATGTTTGTTTTGAATGCTTTGGATAGTTGTACTCACAGCCTAATCCAAAGCACTAATCCTAGTATAATGTTGGTGGAAGATTCTAAAAACAAAAAGTTCTAGATCAATTTTAATTAGCGTTAATTTTGTGCAGTTGTTCTTTACTCGGGGGTGTATGAAAGTGAAACTGATGGTATTATGAATTCCCAAAAATGCACAAGAAATAATAAGCAGTCTTTTCTTTCAATGAATGTGTATTTAAGAGAAGCAGAAGGAAATTTTCCTTTCACTATCAAACACTAAGATGAAATAACCTCATAAAACTGTTTCTCAATCAAGAATCCAATATGATGCTAAAATATTTAGAAATTATTTCTAATATCCAAAAACCAATCATGAAAATATATCTTTTTGTTTAAATGTGAATGATAATCAACTTGATGTAAAGCTTCCTATATCAATCAGACTTTAAGATCTGTGAGATTTAGACAAATAGAAGCAAACTTCACATAAACAAAAATACACTCTCATTGTGATCAAATAAGAAATGCAAAGAAAACCAAATTCAAAAAGAAAACCAAAAATCTCAAAATAGAAGAAAATGCCTGAAACAATGACCTCAAAGATCAAATGGAATGGTGCATAGATCTCTAAATTCCCTTACAACAACTTTCATTCAATCAGATAAGTGAAAAAGCAATGGGTTGACTCCAAATCACAACAAAAATGAGTGACTCAAATTAAGGAAGAAACGTAAAAAATCCAAACAAAATATAATCAATTCTTAGAAATCAATAGGTTGTTGGCCAAAACAGGGACAGACTGAGATGGTAGTAAAATTGAGTAGGTGAAATCAACAAAAAAGGACTCAAAGATCAACTCCCCACAAGGTTTTTATAGAAAAAAGATCAGTGCTCTGGTGTCAAGGGCACCAGAGCATTGCAATGCTCTATGAGAGGCTACAAGGGAGTGCCAACGCTCTCGTAGTAGAGGCAGGGGAGCGTTGGGTTCTCAGAAATTCAAAACACTGCCCAAAACTAAAAAAAACTTAGGAAAACCAAAAATTGAGTATGTATAGAACTAATTCAAGACCCAACAACACATCTAAGAATCAGAGACACAACATGAATAATATATAAAGGTGAGAAAAGGCCAAAAACAAGACCAAGGAAAGAAACCAAAACCAAAGGCTCCATTATTCCCTAGTGGAGTCGCCAATTTCTGTTACAGGAGAATCCCCCTGCGGACAAGTGGATTCCCTCTTGGATACTAGACCCCTATAACCAAGACAGAAAGGTGCAAATTTTCAACACTGACATTCCTTCTAATGAAGCTAAACTAGTTGAGGAATAAGAAGAAAGGAATATAAATACCTTTAATAACGTTTGTCCTTGCTCGATCCAGACTGATCTTGATCTCCAAGTTTTTTATAAAGTCCTACAATCGAAGGAACAACAATGGAAAAACATACTTCCTATTCCTACCATGATTAGCTTCGAAATAGATCTATCAAAAAGAACAAATTCATGAAACATACAAGAATTTGAAGGAAACAAGCCAAGCACATATATATATTAATGAAAAAAAAGCAAAGTGCTTACAACCATGATGTAGATGCAACAACTTCACCAAGATCTCTTTGTCCAGACCCTTTCTCAAAAGTTCCACTATCAGAATGATTGTAACTTCATTAATATCTTCCTTATGAGATCATAAGTTTGATGCCTTCAATGTCTCTCCCTTTCACTATGAAGAGGCCTCCTTATATAGGCTTGGAGAGGCCTAACCATCTTATAGATTCTTGGGATAGGTTGAGGATCTTTCTCCATCAGTTGTGGATCCTCCCTAAGATCGAGCCTTGACCTCAGATTCGAATCCAACTAACTCCAGAGATGAGCGGGATTTATCCTTGATTTTCCTCAATAATCCAAAATTCTCTCAAACAGGCCAACGCTCCCTCAAAATGGGGCACAGAGTGTTGCAACGCTCCCCCAAAGGAGGGAAGGGAGTGTTGGCACTCCCTGACAGTGGGTAGGGGAACGCTGGCCTCCAAAAATGAATTTTGAGTGGTTTTTTCCATGGTAAAATATTTGTACTCTTTGTCAAGTGGTTTCTCCTTATTAAACTAGCCTTTGAAGGTGTCTTAAGTTTTCTTGTAATGTTGTTCAAGACACGACATAGGCAAGATGATAGTATGATGTTTGTGACACTTGCAACACTTAAGGCTAAAATGTGACATTTGTGACACTGGTAATGACGACAATAGGTCATCACTGGAGTGAGTAATTTTGATGTGTAACACTATCACGCACCTAAAACAGAGGTTGTATGCAAAATTTAGGACCCTAGGATGTTGAGGTACCCAATTACACCAACTTACCCATAGGGCCCACATGACTTTTGGCGTTTCACCTTCTAGGGTTAGGATTTTTTATGTCTAGGGTTTTGGAATTCATCAGTAATATGGAAAGGGCCTATGGAGCCTCATTGTAATCCATTTTGCTCAGACGGATGCACATAAACCCTGACGTGAGAGGGGGATCCCAACTATGATTATATGAAAATTGGATTTACTCTCCCTATCGCAAGATTTTAAGTTTTTCTTGAATGCTTTGGAGAGTTATTCTCATAGCCTAATCCAAAGCGTATTTCTAGTGTATTGTTGGTGTAAAGAGTCTAAAAAGAAAAATTTTCTATATGGATTTTTAATTAGCATTGATTTTAGTGATTGTTCTTTACATAGAGGTGAATGAGAGTGAAACTAATGATGTTGTGACTCGAATCCCAAAGAAGTAAAATAATGATAAGGAAATTTTTCTTTCAATGCACTTCTATTTATTGGAATGATAAGAGTTTCTTTCTTTCACTACCAAACACAAGAATGAAAAAAATTCATGCAATTTGTTTTCAACAAGAATGCATTTAAATGCTAAACTATAAAGAAATATTTTCCTGTATCCAAAAACCAATAGTAAAAAGTATCCTTTTTTTCCTTTTGTTTGATTATAAATGTGAACTGAGTGATTTTTTTAATGCTTCTTATGTCAATAATAAAAATAATTTACACTATTGCAGATTTAGACAATGGGAAGAAAAAATCACACAAACAAAATGCTTTCTCACAACAGTCAATAAGAGACAAAAATGAAACTAATGTTTCCAATAAAGAACACCAAAAACAACAAAACACACTTAAGAAAATCTTTAGAAATATATGAAGATCATATATCAATTAAAACAGTAAAGAGATCCCTAATTTTCCTTGCAACAATCTTTAATCGATCATATGAACGAAAAATAATCAAAATGAACCCAAAATATGAAGAAGAAAGATTGATTTCACAACAAGGAAATATAATAAAATACAATCAAAGATCAAAAAGTTTAAAAGAAGCAAGTTGTAGGCCTTACAAAAGACATAAACTAATAAAACAAGTGTTGAGTTAAAAGGAAATACCCAATAATCACACCCAGTAAAAAGGCAGTCAACAATTTTTCAAGATGAGGAAAAATCAGTGCTCTAGCTATAATATCATGCGTGCGCTACAACGCTCCCTAACACACTCTATGGGATCGTCGATCAAGAAATCAACGCTCTGGCTGCAACTGGAGAGGGCGTGGGTTTCTGAGAAAATTTGGGAACAACCCGAAAAATGAAAAACTCGGGAAGTTCGATCAACGGTCTTTGTGAGACAACTTTAGTAATGAAAATAGATGTATAGAAGGATAAAAACAGCAAATAGAATCTGAATATGGGAAAAAATAAAAGACAAAACCAAGGAAAGAAACCAAAACTGAAAGATTTTTTCCCTAGTGGAATTGTCAATTTCTATTATAGGAAAATTCCCCTGTGAATAGGTGAATATCCTCTTGGATTCTAAATGCCTACAACCAAGACAAAAAGATGAAAATGGACACTAACATTCCTTTAAATGTAGTTAAACTATTCAAAGGTAAAAGAGGAATAAAGTATGATGTACCCTTTTTTTAAGCATGTTCTCTCTTAATCCAAGTTGAACTTGATCTCGAAGCTCCTTAGTGATATATGCAATCCAAAGGACAATGAAGAAAACACAGACTTCCTACTCTATCAATATTAGTTTAAACTAAATTTATCCATAATAGACAAGTATATGCAACAATACACAAAATCGAAGGAAATAGGCAAAGCATATATTAATGAAAACATTAAAAGGTACTTACAATCTATAGATGCAGTTGCAACAACCTCTCCAAGTCCTCCTTGTCCAACCCCTTCCTCAAAAGATCCATGATCAGAATGATAATACATTTGTTGATTATTCTCCTCCTCTTCACCATGAGAATGCCTCCTTTTATAGGCTTTGAGAGGCTCAACCACCTTAGTTATATTTGGGATAAGTTGAGGATATGACTCCATCAGTTGTGGCATCTCCCTTAGATGGAGCCTAAAGATTGGATTTGAGCCAAACCAACTCAAATAATCTTTAGTTGTCCTTAGAGAAAAGGGAGATTTATTCCCATGATTCCTTCAACCAATCGATTCTCCTTCAAAATGGGAAAATGATCACTACAATCATCCCTGGTATATCGATAGAGAGTGCTAGCACTCCCTGCATATGAGCATGGGAGCGTTGGTATTCCAAAAGTTCATTAAGATGACGAATTCTCAAGCCAAAACATTTTTTTTAGTTTTTCAAATGATGTGGTTTCTCCTTCCAACATGTTCTAGAGTATGTATCAAGTGTTTCCATGGTGTCATTCACAATGCGACACATGCATAATGAAAATGTGACACTTACAACACTTGTGACCAAAGTGCGACACTTGCAACAATGACAATGTGACATTATCGAAGTGGGGAATTTTGGCATGTAACAGAAAGGGAGAGGGAGAGAGAGTGGTAGAGATGGATAGAGAGAAAGAGGGAGAGAATGAGAGAGAGAGGGGGGGGTGTATAGAGAGAGTGAGAGGGGGGGAGAGGGAGAGAGAGAGATCGAGAGAGAGGAGGACATAGTGCAAGAAGCAAAGTTACCAACTTAACTTCAACTCTACAAAGTTCTCATTTTCTAGGGGTCACACTTTTAACCTCATTTAGAAAAGTTATGCTATTGGTAGTACTCCCCCCCCTTTTAGACATTTTTTGATATTTTAAATCTTCCTATCTATAACGTATCAACAATTTTTTTTAAATGCTTATTTTTTCAACTATTTTCAAATTTTTCTAAATCATTTTTTTGTTCAATGGAGTTTTTAATTATTTTTCCATGCTTTTTTCAATGTTAAAAATGTTATATATCATTCACTTTTTCTGAAATTAAGATTTTTCATATAATTATGTCTCATTAATTAATTTATGGTGCCATACATTTTAAATATAGTATAAATTACTATTTTTAACACATTCTTTACCTTTACTTCAATACATATGTTAATCCCTAAATAGTGGCACATTACCCCTTAATTGGGGCATATTACATTAGTAATGTTATTTTATTTATGTCGGCTTGGGTCTGTTAGTTGTAATTGTAGCTCCTAGTCTCCTATATATACCAAGGAGACATTTTCATTTGGAATCATCTTGTACTTGGACATTTATGTGGTGTAAAAGGAGGTTGCCCACACGAAGAGGCTTATTATCTGAATTTATCTCTTTCTTCAAGGCGTTAAGTACTTATTCTAAGGTTTATCTATGATATATTGATATTTGGTTCTTCACATATGGTATCAGAGCTCAAGGTCTTGGGGTTTCGCTACTACATCTGAGACACCTTGGAATGTTCTCTATAATTTATTTTCTACATCATTTCAAAAGAAACCCCTTGGAGGATATTTATTAGAAGGATCAAGGTATGTTGGGTTCCAATTTCATCTCTAGAGGGCTTATACTTTTATAGATACATCCTGTGTAAGATATGGTTTTGCAATAATCTTGAATTGAGTCATTGCAGAATTTTTGCTATAAAACGTTTTTTGTAAAGTTTCAGAATCCAAAATCCATAGGTTATTCACATAAATTATTAAAGTATCTATGATAAAAAAATTCATCTTTCGGTTCATCTTACATTTGTATATACACCCAGTGGAAGATAGGGTATATGCCTAGTCCTATTGACTAGTCTCAAGCAGGTGTTCCTGGTAAAACAATCATAAATTATTCCTAGAGTATCCAAATTGAGTGAGACCAGTTGCATTGGATAGTGGAGAGTCTGTAGTATTTCTGGTATAATCAATTAGTAGTTGCATTGTATATCAATTATTTTTTGTGGGACACGCTATACAAGTGATACCTCCTTGAAAGGCCAAAAATAAGAAAGTTGTGGGGAAATTACCATAAATTCCACTTGGCACATCAAATTTTGATCAGACCTATGTCATTGCAGAGAAGAAATATCAGAGAAGTACAAAAAATAAATTTTCATACCTAGAAGGGATGAAATTTTGGAGATATAATAGAAGAAATATTGTCTAGCAGAACCACCTCAAAATCAAGGTTTAAAAGTGATACTTTTCCAACATGCCACCAAAAAAGGGAACTTCTACACCAAATAAACCTCTAGATAGTCTTACTTGGACTCTTGATGAAGGTGAAGAAATGCATGGGGACATAAATGATTTACAAAAGAAAACAATGACAAAATATGAACTACAAGGGATGATGGAAGGTTTAAAAAGGGAGATCATGGAAGGATTGAAAAATTTCCTAATAGAGAGGACACCTGAAAGTGAAAATGTATCCCATGAAATTCATGATCAGGACACAAGGAAGATGAATCAAGAATGGAGAAACTTCAACTTTAGGTTGAGGAACAACCACATTCCTAAGATCGATATGAGGAAGTTTGATGGCAAGGACCCAATCACATGGATACTTCAGATGGAGCAATTCTTTGATATACATGATGTTCCACATACACAAAAGGTACAAATTTATTCTTTATATTTAAAACCCAATCAATTTGTGTGGTATCGATGGCTTTTTTCTCACAAATCACTCATCACTTGGACAATTTTCACAGAAGAAATGATAGCACACTATGAGGATACAAGGAACAATACCTTCTTTAGCCAAATGATAAATCTCAAGCAAAAGGGTTCAGTTATAGAGCACATTGAGAACTTCCAAAGATTGAACATAAAGGTAACAAATATTCCATATGATCACTCGATTGATGTATCCATAGGTACTTTAAGGTATAACATTCAACATGAGGTTCGCCTTTGGGAACCCAAATCATTGGAGAATGCATTTAGGGTGGCAAGAAATGTTGAAACTAAAAATATGAATATGGCTACTAGAAGTACCACTCCTAACATCTATCGAGAGAATAATGCTCCTTATTCTAAAACACCTCAACCTACAAGGTTGACACCTCAACAATTGGAGAAAAGAAAAGAAAAAATTTTATGCTTTAATTGTGAAAGCAAGTAAAGTAAGGGACATAAGTGCGGTGAGAAAAAATTATTCTACATAGATTGTGAAGAGAAAGAAGAACAAGAAGAACAAGAACCATCTCAAGATGAAAACATAGAAGCGATTTCTTCTAAAGAGTTGAATCCCACGATATCATGTAATGCATTGGGTGGAATTAGCACTCCTCAAACCCTCAAGATCGAAGGATATATCAAAAATAAAAAGGTAATAGTACTAATTGATTATGGTAGTACTCATAATTTCATTCACTATAAATTAGCCAAAGCTCTCAATTTCTTTGTATATACAGTGCCAAAGTTTCAAGTAATGATTGCATATGGAGGAATTATCAATTGCTTAGGAAAATTCAATAAGATCAATCTTACTATGGGGTAATATGTAATGAATATTCCAATGATTTCTATACCCATGGGTGGTGTTGATGTCATCCTAGGAATGCAATGGTTACAATCATTAGGAATAGTTGATTTTAATTTTCAAGAACTTTTCATGAAATTTTCATTGGAATGAAAAGAAATTGAGTTAAGAGGTATCACAGGGAAACCCAACAAGGTGATAAGATATAATGACATTACAAAATTATTGAAAAATGGGAATCAAGGTGTAATTGCACAACTATGCTCACTATATGTTCAAACATATAAGCCATGTATTCCCCTAGATATCCAAGGGATCATTGATAAGAATTCCAAATTATTTGAAGATATTCCCAAAGCTCTTTCACCCACTCAAAATCATGATCATGTTATTCACCTAATTCCTGGGATTTTTCCTCCTAACATTGGGTCATACAGACACCCTTATGCCCAAAAGAGTGAAATTGAGCATATGGTTGATGAAATGTTAGAGGCTAGAATTATTAGACCTGGCCAAAGTTCTTAGTCTACACCAGTGGTAATGGTACTCAATAAAGATGGCTCATGGCGTATGTGTCTATATTATAGAGATCTCAACAAGATCACTATTAAAGATAAGTTCCTCATTCCCGTCATTGATGAATTGTTAGAAGAACTATGTGGAGCAATCTATTTCACAAATTTGGATCTTCGTTCAGGGTATCGTCATATTAGAATGAAGGAAGAAGATATCCCAAAAATAACATTCTGAACTCATGAAAGGAATTATTAAGTTTTGGTCATGCCTTTTGGCCTTACAAATGCACCTTCCACATTCCAAGGCTTGATGATTTCCATTTTCAAGACCTTCCTTTGAAAATTTGTCTTAGTATTTTGTGACGATATACTAATCTATAGAAAGTCTTTGGAGGATCATGTGCGACCTGTTGACAAGGTGCTACAACTACTAAAGAATCAACAACTATATGCCAAACCATCCAAATGTTTCTTTGGTATGAAGGAGGTAGAGTATTTGGGTCATATTATATCTCATGAAGGTATCAAGGTAGACCCTAACAAGATTAAGGCCATGATGGACTGGCCGATTCCCAAAACATTGAATAATCTTAGAGGATTTTTGGGTTTGACATGTTACTACTGCAAGTTTGTTTTCCACTATGGAAGAATAACAACACCTTAAACGACATTAACTAAGAAGGATACATTTTCATGGACTCTAGAGGCAACTAAGGCATTTGAACAACTTAAAGAGGTGATGTGCAAAGCTCCTGTCTTGACCACTCCAGACTTCACAAAAACCTTTATTGTGGAATGTGATG
>JASDQU010101859.1:407286-427201 GCA_032191745.1 Picea mariana
CACAAAGATAACAATTTTCCTGCATATGATTATGTGTATGTTTCCTTGTGTTTTATGAATGTCATGTGTGTGTTTATGAATACATCTTGTAGAAGTATGAGATAGGTTTCATCTATAGGGATAAGATAGAATTCACTATCTATCTATGAGTTTGTTGGGTTGTTTTGGGTTCTTTAGGCTAAGTGCAAGGAGTGCATGACAAAGTACTGAAAACTTTATGATCTAGTGCAAGGGGTGTGCATCTAAATTTCAAATCAAATTCATAGGAGAACGTTCCAAGAAGGTACACTAGAATAGTTTACAAACTCAAGAGGAGCCTCAAGGTTATTGAAAACCTTGGAGGAGAAACTGTGCAGAGAAGGAACAAAAGACAAAGTTGTTGAATACTCTATAGATATCTTCCAGGTGGGCATTGAGCGGGTGCAAGGAGTGCACAAGAGAACTCTATTTCGAGTTTAGAGAAAGAAGAGTGTCAAGGAGGAGACACTACAGAATTTTTGAACACTCTATAAAATCAGCAAGGAGTGCTTTGAGAAAGTGAAAGAAGTGCACAGGGACAATACTTATTCGAAGTATTGGTCAAATTTTGGAGAACTAGAGCTGTTTAACACTCTAGGGGTGAAGATATGGAAGGAGTACATCGAGCGAGTGCAAGTGTACACAGGGAGACAATCAACTTCTTAGATTGTATGGAGGAGCTCTGCAATTGTGCATTGAACGAGCGCAAGGGGTGCATTATTGAACCTGAAAGAGATCAAGATCAGGAGGAACACCTATGCAAGGAGTGCACCAGGCCAACACCTAGACAAGTATTGAGAAAGTCTGAATATTCAGACAAGCGCAAGGAGTGTGCATAGGTGTGAACTTAAACCAAGTTCAGAAGAACAAGAAGAAGAGAGAAAGCTTTCAGGAGGGTACATGAAGTCCTTTGAGGGAGCAGAAGGGTCGTGTAACGTAGAAATCCAAGAAACTGCAAGGCTTGGGAAAGATAGTGCAAGTGTGCACAGTGACTTTGCATAGTGAGTGGATACCAAGGACATTTACAGATTCAAATTGTGAAGACAGTACATGTTTGTACTGAAGAAAGTGCAAGGCGGGCACAGGAGAGGGAACTTGCTTCAAGTTTCCCAAAGCTTAGGAAGGATAGCATTCCTAGAAGTGAAGTCGAGACCCAAAGTAGTCTGGCTCGCAGGAGAATCAAAGGCCACAACCTTTGAACATTTTCAAATTCTTCCAATTCGATAGAAAGAAAAAGATTAGGAGGGAGGAGCCATAGCTGCCATCAGATCATATGTAAAGATTTGATCTGGATCGTTGAATCCTATGTACAGATAGCATAAAGAGCACACAGAGAGGAGGAATAGATCTTGACCATCGAATCTGAGTGCGGCGGATCAACAGTCATTGGATCCAAGTAAAGTGCACAGGCTTTAACCCCCTTTTAAGTGAAAAGGAGAGCCAACTCACCGAAGTCCCAAAGTGGATCAGGACCATCCATGTTCTACAGGGACAGGTGGCAAAAGATCTGAGACTCAAGTGGAATTGTGCTCTGGGATTTCTCAGACAAGAAGAGTGTGAAATCGTCGAAGCTCCGAATCTTGAAGCTCATCCTAGCGGTTGGTGTTGGGAAGGGACATGTGGAATGTGATATGAGACTCCATAGGATTTACACTCCAGGGGATTTCAGTTGAGGAGTTTGTAAAACTCCCGAAGCTTGAAGTAGCGAAGCAAATCCTGGTCATTGATCGCTAGGAGACACGTGTCATAAGATCGTGGAGTCTGGAAGGAAGCACTCTGGAAGAAAGGGGGTGCAAAAGGTGGAATAAGTCCTAAATTCATAGGGAGCCACAAGAGATCCGAGTCATCCATTGAAAAGGAATCATGTGAGTGGACCGTGTAATCTAGAGAAGAATTACTTTGGAAGATCCAAGGTGTGGAGGTAGAAAAAAATCATGAAGTCGTTGGAAGCCAAAGAAGATCTAGGTCATCCATTGGTGAGGACAGGTGTCATCAGATCCTGTACTCTGGAATATAATTACTTCAGAGGAATTGGAGTGTGGAAGAGAAAGGACTCTTGAAGGCCTTAGTCCCTAAGTCATCATAACCATCCGTGAAGGAGGATGTGTGGCAGAAGATCTGCCAGTCTGGAGAAAAGTCACTCTGGAAGAAAATCAATTTGGTTGGACCAAGAAATCTCGAAGGTCGAAGCACCGAAGTTCATATAAATTGTTAGATCAAGGGGAAATGTGTTAGAGGATCCCTCACTTTGGAAGTCATACACTCCAAAGGAAAGTGGAATTGGGTGGATTGAAAAATCTTGAACACCAGAGCATCGGAGTCTGTCAAAGTCATCCATCATAATTGGATGGGTGTCAGTAGATCACCTAATTCAGAGGTTTGTCACTCTAGAGGATTTGCGTGGTGGTTGTTTCAAAATTTTCTGAAGCATTGGAGCTCAAAGTTATTATGGGTCATTGAAATTAAAGGAGAGTGTTGACCATTGATTTGCAAGGGGACATGTGGAGCACGGAGGTTCACTCCGTTAGAAAGCCCTTTCGAAGGGTTTTTGGAGTGTGCATGCGGATTCATATGAAGCCCAAATTGTCGAAGGAAGAGATTGAGTTGTATATCTTAGTTAGGAACAAGGACCGTTAATCCATCCCACGTCATTTTGTAACTTTGTCAGTTCATAGTTTGGGAGAATTGGCGAGTGGTGAAGTGAAAATGCTCAGAGCCCAAAGCTATGAAGTGTCCTTTGAGTAGGCATCGGGTCATATCCCATGGTCACATGCAGTTGTCACTATAGGAAAAGAGGTTAAATCCTAAAAATCAAAATTAAACACATGAGAAGCTAGGGAAAGTGCCCGAGAGGTTTAGGTGAGTTCAGACCTGTACCAGGAGGAGGAAAAGACCTCAAATCATTGGGTATCAGTAGTGTTTACCCATAGTTTATCCTGGGGTCTCTTTGAAGACTTTGTGGATGTTTAGAGGTCATCGTTCATTGTTTCAAGCAAGGGGAAAGAAATAGGGGACTGTGTTAATTGATTTCAGGGTCTAGTAGAGGCCCAAAGAGTTGATTCGACTCATTGAATTGAAGATCCTTGACCGAGAGGTCGCGCAACCCCAAGGAGAGAAGGGGGGTTGCATCAAGTGGTATCAAATACTAGAAAAATATTCTTTCTTATACCATCAAGTGTTATCAGACCCAAATTTTATCTGTAGACAGTAGGTGAAGGAGGATATAGAGTGTTGATTCTCTATAAAACATTTCTTGCAAGTGTGTAGCAGTCAGTAGATAGCTAAGTGGGCTACAAGGGAAAGTTGGAGGTACTCTCAGTTGCAGGGTAACCAATAGACTTGCCAAGAGGGCAGAAAAAGAAGGAAAATCTCTACTGAAGGCCATAGTCACGGTCAAAGAAAGGACCACCAGCAGAAAAACAAAGAAGAGATGGATAAAGAGATCGAGGAGATAAGAGAAAAAATCGACAGCCTAATGATAAAGATGTAGCAGGAGGCACATGTACACTAGAGGTACGAGTGGCCCATGATGTAGAGAGTGAAGTGGACTTTCCATGAGTTTTTTTCCAGGAGGCAACAACAGGTGTTGAGGAGGTGGTTGAGGGAAGCTGAAACCCTCAGTGACACAGAGGAGAAAGTGGTTTACCTTTGTGAACTAGAGAGTGGAGAAAGCCTCAGTGATGAGGAGGAGATGAGATCAATTAGATCTTGTAAACTTCCAAGAGAAAAAAAATGAATTTTTATATTGCCAGTTGGGCAATGAGATGAGATCAGTTGATCTCATAGACTACCAGGAGGTCATAAGTGAAATCCAAAATTGTCAGGTGGGAAAGGGAGATAAAATGAGACTGTCTAAGAGTCTCATGAAATCATCTAGGAGTTCATATCAAAAAGGAGTGTTTACGGAGGAGGATAAGAGGAGCATTCTAATTATTGGGGGAATTAGTATATTCCTTCCAATTAGCCCAGCGGAGGCTAGTGTCCAATTTTCAGGTACAGTAGAAGAAAGACAACCAACAAAGACTGTCATAAAAGAGGAGAAGGAGTAGACGTCAAAATCTTCCCCAACAGAAGAAGAAGAAGAGCATTCAACATAAATTCTCATAATTTTCAGCCAGGAAGATGAACAGGAGATGTCTATGTTGAGCACTCAACACACCCTAAAAATACTGTGTCAAATTCTTACTTTTTGGGTACCACTTGATCTTTAAACTGTATGATTCGACTTCATTTTGAGAAATGTTTTTTCTTTTCTTATTATCTTGCCTCTCATCATATTTTCAAGTTTGTTTGAACTTATGAAACCCCATGGCTTAAAAGGCTTTAACACCTGAATAAAGAATCAACAGCCAAAACACTTCACTCAATGCACTCAGATTCGACGTAGGAAGGAATTCAAAGATAGAAAAATAACCCCTCGGGAAACCTCAGTCGTTGAGCGTTGATCTTCATCAGTATTGGCAAAAGGAATTTTTGTTTTGCGACAAGTCTTGCATAATGATATCACCAATAGTCGACTCCCCTTTGACATCTATGAAAGACGAGGGTAATAGACGTTAACGAAGAGAGAAAAGATGTCATTGATAGTCGATTCCCAATGCGCTTATGGGAATCAGGGAAAAACCTAAAAAGATTGCAACAAACATTCTAACCGTGCTAAAGGTTATTCCTGATTTTTGTTCTCGATGCATTTTTGACATCGGGACTTTGTTGAGGGAGCTAATTCGAAGGAAGCACTAGATAGGTTTATCATTGATCGTTGACCCTAGATATGCTTTCGACATCATCAGGATAAGGTTTGTTTTAGAACGAATAAATTAAGGAAAGTTTTGACTCTGATTAATACACACAAATTAGGTCACCGGTATTCAACGCCATGTTTCTCTACCAGATTGGAGAACCATACGGTCTAGTTTTATCCCGAGTCATTCTTGGTTCCCTTGGTCCAAGTCACACCTTCGAGTCATATTTTCCACAATATCATTGTACAATGAGATTGATCATCATCAAAGATTTTTTGAAGGACATCAACAAAAACATTCATAATGCATCCCTGATCTCCAATCCACCCATTGAGAACGCGACATGATGGGATATTTTAGCGTTAGATATGATTGGATTTTGAGAATTTAAGGGGCTAATTAATACCAAATCATGCATTAGGTTCTACCTCGTGTTCCAATCAAAACGACCATTTAAAATCACCGATAGACCACATCACCCCCGCATCTCTGCCATAAACCCATGATGAATTTAATTTGTAGATATTCAGCGACAGATTTGTTTAAATTTCACTCATCACCCGAATTGAATGGTTGATGCGATGCAGTAAGTTCTTCCCTAGTTTAAGTTCTCTTGAGCCATTGTAAAAGAAATAATTTTGTGTGAAAATTAAATTTAGAGCATCTGAATAAGAAAGACGAGTAATTCGAAGGCTGCAGAGATCATGTGAGTATCAAAATAACCAAGTTTTAGCGAGCTTCACATGTACGTATCTGAGTAATTGAAATTTACATGGCTGCAAATTATATGTTTTCTATTCAATTTTTTTCTTTACACAGTATCTGAAGGTTTATTTTTATTGCAAGGACAATGTCTCCAAGAAATCCAACCACCAGATGATTGTTGAGGGCACCAAAGCTGAAAGAACTAGAGGTAGGCGAAGGCTCCTTTCCAGGGGCCGTAAAACAATTAGAATACACTCTGAGGCTGAAACCTGTCATTAAGACAGTGACGAAGAAGGTATTCATCCAGACTCTATCCTTTAGAGATAAAGAGGCAAGAACGAGGTCTAATATGGTGCTCCCATAGTGGAGATAACTCTTTAAAAAGATCATCCAGGAGGAATACCCATAATATATCCCACACAGTGACCCAGATGTAAGATAACTCGACGACGAGGTGTTCCTGAACATTTGACGATCGTACCTTCATATGGTGACAAGAAAAACCCTTGTTTTTCCCTCTATTGAAGTCCTAAAGTTGCTCATCGACCACACAGACACACAAAAATTCTTAATCAATGATGACAATGTTGGGTGTGTCGGGGTGTTCCTTCCGGTAGAGGTCCAGAAATACTAAAAACTTCGAGACCCCGAGGAGCATCTAAATACATATTTCATCGTGATGTTCTATGAGCGCCACGAAACCAGCCGAGTTATGGCCTCATTATGGAAGGAAGACAAGAAATACACCAACCGAAGCACTGGCTGGAACTAGGCAACCAATTTAAGGGAGCCATGCATCTATTTGATGGCTCTCATTTGTCAATTATATGGAAAGAACGACTTCTCTAGATTTTCAGAGGCATGGATGACATTGGCTTACACTATGGCGATCTCCAGGAGTAGTTTCAACTAGGGAGTGATCATTTCTAAACAATTGAGCATCTATATACAACAGGCTCAAACGTTGAAGGAAGGATAGACACCAGTTTTCTACATGGCTTCATATTTGCTTGATGTCATGTGCACCAGAAACATCTTCATCGACATGAATCTGAGATAGCACATCGTAGAACTCCCAGTCCATGTATATTTCAATGTGCTATGGGATAACATGTATAAAAGATCGTATTCCCTCATCTGCGATGAATTCATCGCATAAATTTATTTCATTCTTTTTAAGAAGGAATGCCTGAAACTATTTTCTACAGCCAAGAAGATGATTTACAAGGTAGGCCATTGGTACTTGGACAAGTGCAACACCTACATTAGGGTGTTTGGGGCCACCAGAGCACCACATCTCTTACCAGATCATGTCCCAGACTAAATTGTAGTAGGAGAAATATGCTATCAAACCATCCTAGAAGGCTACAACGCCACTCTGGTCAAGGACAAGAAGTGGGCATTTATTCCCTATGGTTTCCATGTAGGTTTCTACTTGGTTAAAGATACAGCTCATGCCAAACAATAAGGGTTGAGATAGCTCAATTTTAGGTTCTAGACAAGTCGATTCTGCAAGCATGATCCAAAGGGCCTGGTCTTGCAACATGCTTCATAAGTGTCGTCTTGTTGGTCATACACCCACAAAAAACTTGAAAATAAAGTCTTCACAAAAAATTCCTAGGACTGGGATGAGGTGGCAAAAAGGATGGCCAACCCCAAAATGACCAGGTTCATGGACATGAACTTGGATGAACAAGCGACGACTATAGAGAAATTGGCTCAAGAGGCCCTGAGAGCTAGGGAAGAAATCAGGGCAACATAAGCAACAAAGGTTCCCCTATTCTCTCTAGTGCAGGATAGAGGATTCCCCATGACACAGGATGCATGGGAAAGGGGATTTCTCATGATAGAATAGGAGCAACGAGTAACTGATCAGCTGCAGGATGAATCAGACCTCATAGGAATGATAGGGGCCCCTACTGACAACCCAGATGAAATTCGGGTAGGTCCAAGTGGCCCTGTGCTAATACAAATTGATGAAATCATCGGGTTATATAACCCCAAAGTTACAACTCCACAAACCGGATCACGAGGGGATGTTTCATCTCAGGTAGAGATAGCAAGAATATCAGGGAGAGAAATTACACTGAACCCCCTCTACGAATTGATAAACATATATGACGATGAAGAAAGTCCGCAGGTGTCCCTGGTGACTCTTGTGCCAATCACAAAGGAAAAGGAGCCCAAGAAGGCATCTTCCCTATCTCCTTACGCTCAAATTCAGGGCCTTCCAAAAAATGAATAGGAGTTCGAAAGTGTCTTAGACACTAAGCTGCCCAATGTACCAGAGACCTAAGTAGATAGTCCGAAGGACGAGCCAGGGTCAGGAGAACAAAAGGAATAAGATCCACCTCAATAAATCGACATCCCAATAGTCAGTTATCAAGTAAGTATCGAGCCTATCCTCAATGCTTCAATTTCAACCGGTACTCAACCTCTCGATGAGAAACAACCAGGGACCGGACCTTCAGAACACATGGAAGAGATTCAAGAACCCAGTCTTGAACAAATATACACCATTGGGAGCCTAGGAAATATTCCTACCTGGGAAGATCTGCAAATCCCGAAACCTATGGATGAAGTTTTTGACATACATGCCATCTCCTATGACCATAAAAGGAAAGATATCATGTAGAGAACCACAAAGAAGAGGAGGATTACTCTAGATCTCTACATGCTCATCACCACGGAGGAAAAACTGATCAACATAGATCATGCCAAGACATCCGAACTTGTTGATGCAGGGATGGAAATCACAAATGCCACCCTAGATAGAAATAAAATGGATGAAGAGGAGTTTGTCACTGCTCTAAAGGAATTGGAACATCTGTGCCATTTGGAAAAATATTACCAGGACACCACAAAGGCCGCGGTGTTCCTAAGGAGTGAATTCCAGGATTCCTATAGACAATTTATAGATGAACAACACCTATTCACTGCAAGGATAGTCAAGCTTCAATAAGACACCCTCATGGCACTGGCAACATGCAAGGATATGCAAAAGGTGGTATGAGAAATCACACCAAGATGTGGAAAGTATCGACTATGGTTCATTCACCGGTTTTAGTTTCATCGGATTGAAGTTAAGCATCGATCGAAGAGTAGCTCAGATTCAATGCAATACTAGTTATTCCTTATGTACCCACCTAATTCTAGTTCATCTTTTGAGTCATTCTCAGTCCTACATTCCCCAAATTTCCAATTTACCAGTTAAGGTTTTGTCATATTGGAGTTACCTACCGCTACTACAGTGTAGGTTCACTAAACAAGGATTTAAAAACACCTACTGAACAAGGATGGATTTCTCAGTGGGAGCTAGCTCTAAGTATGTATGTATGGTTCTCTAGTTTTAGCTTTAATTGATGGAAGTTGACTAGTTCCAACAACATTGCCTTAGGTTCACTCACCTCGGAAAAAAACATTATGATTCTACTTCCGCTTTTGATCCCACTTTTAGTTAATGTTTCTAAAGTGGATACTTCTAAGGGAATCCCTAGACCTACCTTACGAAGTACCGGGGGAATACTAAAGTACAAATCATCCTAATAACTATGTTATAGTGCCATTGGGAGCCTTACGTATAAAGTACTTCCACTTGGTTCTGGGTGTTGTAGCTCAGGGGTTGGTCTCTAGAGAAGTAATACTGAAGAAGTGTCATAAGATATTCCCCAAACAATTCTTCTTGATTTCATAAATCCAAATCGACAAAAGCATAAGCAGTTGACTGAGTAGCTGAACCGGTTGGAGTAAAAGCAATTGTTGATGTCTGTCTATTAAGCATAATATTTAGCTTATCCATCATAAGTAGCATAACTAGTTGGAGTACTAGTTCCAGGTCCAACAACATAGATGAAAGAAGAGGATCAAGTCTTTGATTAAGGAGTGGATTAATCCATTAATGCAACACCTCTAAAACCACCTATAGAGGTGGGAGCAGTGGACTCTATTGATCCATCCAGTAGAACCCCATAAAATTAAGCACCATCCATCAACCCACCTGCTTCACCAGCATATATTTGACCCCTTACCCCACTTACTTATCACCCATTCAGCCAGGAACACCTTCGTATGGGAGGCATGCTAGTCACCCCTTACCCAACATTGAAGAAATAAGAGCATTTCTAATACCGGCAGCAGCTCCGGCTAAATCAATTGTAGCTGCTCCAACACCTATTAATTTTGCACCTTCCAACATATCAAGAAGGTTTCTGTATTGTAAGATCTTTTCTCCCCATAGTATTTCTATTTGGATTTGGTGTTTATTTGTTGATTTGATTGGATTTCTTCATTCATTTTATCATTTCACATCTCGATCTAGATCGAACTCTCATCCAATTCACTTTGTGTAGATTGACTGAACGCAAAAACCCTGGAATTGGTAGGCGATAATGTGGGAACACACAATTCATCATTACTCATGTTAGCATTCTCACTTCTGATATCTCCAGGTCCCTTTTTAGAAGCCATTCTTGATACCACCAAGCCTTCTCGGATCAGTTCTATGAGAAAATATTTTTTCGTATCGACAATGCAGAGGACAAATTGATCACTCACTGAAAAGTGATAACCTAACCCCCAAGATAATAATATAAGTAAGTAAGTGGGTTGCTATTATATATGTAATTATTGCATTGAATACCATATAGGACTAGAAAGGAAGGTAGGACTAGTCAGCGTCACAATGTCACCCTCACTTTATCCTCCCACCCATCTTTCCTTATTGGCTATCCCACCCAACCTTTTAAGAAGGTAAGTTGGGTGATGCAGGAGCATCACTCCGGCCAGCCATGTGCCAGCCAGCTAGCCCACTCAGCGCATTCAAGGAAGAGAGGCGTCAGCCCTCTCATATTTTGAATTTGAATTAAGCGCATTTAATACTTGTAAGGTTGTTAGAGCCAAAAGGATGTGCCTATATACAGGCTTTAGATGTAGATAGCCTTTAATCGTTGTAAGGATGAATCTAGACCCTATCTAGACTAGACTGCCATTAATTGTAAATTCAATGTAATTGAATAGAGTAGGTGAGATGGAGGGAAAAGCTCGAAGAGCCCCCTCATGTAAAAGATCTTAGATCTCATTTTGAGAGTTAGTTAGATATATAGATATAGGAGAGTCTCCGTGAGAAGGGTAGATAGAGAGGAGAGCCAAGACTCTTTTGTAGTCCAAGCTCAAACACATTGTAAAGAGGCATTTTCAGATTAATACAAACAGAGCAGTTTTTCCTGCATGTCATTCTGTGTTGTGTGGATGCCTTTATGTGTTCTTTATATGTTGTAGATGTATGTTAGGAATGCATTTGTAGGGACAGATGGGTTCAGTTATCTGTGGGTTCTTTGATTTCAGGTTTGGGGATCTTTGAGGCTTCATGCCAAGAGGGTGTGATAGAACGTTGTGGGTTCTAAAATCCAGTGCATAGATGCACTTTTAAATACTACGGGATTTGGATGAAGATGTGCCAAGAGGGTGCACCAGCTAAAGTCTTAGACTCAAGGGGAAACCTCAATGTTGTTGAACACCTTCGAGGTAAGAGGAAAGCATAGGACAAACAAAATTGCTGAGAATTCTATGGAGAAGCTCTGCTAGGCGAGCATTGAGCAAGTATGATTCTACTTCCGCTTTTGATCCCACTTTTAGTTAATGTTTCTAAAGTGGATACTTCTAAGGGAATCCCGAGACCTACCTTACGAAGTACCGGGGGAATACTAAAGTACAAATCATCCTAATAACTATGTTATAGTGCCATTAGGAGCCTTACGTATAAAGTACTTCCACTTGGTTCTGGGTGTTGTAGCTCAGGGGTTGGTCTCCAGAGAAGTAATACTGAAGAAGTGTCATAAGATATTCCCCAAACAATTCTTCTTGATTTCATAAATCCAAATCGACAAAATCATAAGCAGTTGACTGAGTAGCTGAACCGGTTGGAGTAAAAGAAATTGTTGATGTCTGTCTATTAAGCATAATATTTAGCTTATCCAGCATAAGTAGCATAACTAGTTGGAGTACTAGTTCCAGGTCCAACAACATAGACGAAAGAAGAGGATCAAGTCTTTGATTAAGGAGTGGATTAATCCATTAATGCAACACCTCTAAAACCACCTATAGAGGTGGGAGCAATGGACTCTATTGATCCAGCCAGTAGAACCCCATAAAATTAAGCACCATCCATCAACCCACCTTCTTCACCAGCATATATTTGCCCCCTTACCCCACTTACTTATCACCCATTTAGCCAGGAACACCTTCGTATGGGAGGCATGATAGTCACCCCTTACCCAACATTGAAGAAATAAGAGCATTTCCAATACCGGTAGAAGCTCCGACTAAATCAATTGTAGCTGCTCCAACACCTATTAATTTTGCACCTTCCAACATATCGAGAAGGTTTTCGTATTGTAAGATCTTTTCTCCCCATAGTATTTCTATTTGGATTTGGTGTTTATTTGTTGATTTGATTGGATTTCTTCATTCATTTTATCATTTCACATCTCGATCTAGATCGAACTCTCATCCAATTCACTTTGTGTAGATTGACTGAACGCAGAAACCATGGAATTGGCAGGCGATAATGTGGGAACACACAATTCATCATTACTCATGTTAGCATTCTCACTTCTGATATTTCCAGGTCCCTTTTTAGAAACCATTCTTGATACCACCAAGCCTTCTCGGATCAGTTCTACGAGAAAATATTTTTTCGTATCGACAATGCAGGGGACAAATTGATCGCTCACTGAAAAGTGATAACCTGACCCCCAAGATAATAATATAAGTAAGTAAGTGGGTTGCGATTATATATGTAATTATTGCATTGAATACCATATAGGAC
The DNA here is from genome assembly GCA_032191745.1 of Picea mariana. Lineage (NCBI taxonomy): Eukaryota > Viridiplantae > Streptophyta > Pinopsida > Pinales > Pinaceae > Picea > Picea mariana. Next base: position 419,578 of record JASDQU010101859.1, read on the forward strand.
TAGAAAGGAAGGTAGGACTAGTCAGTGTCACAACATCACCTTCACTTTATCCTCCCACCCATCTTTCCTTATTGGCTATCCCACCCAACCTTTTAATAAGGTAAGTTGGGTGATGGAGGAGCATCACTCCGGCCAGCCATGCGCCAGCCAGCTAGCCCACTCAGCGCATTCAAGGAAGAGAGGCGTCAGCCCTCTCATATTTTGAATTTGAATTAAGCGCATTTAATACTTGTAAGGTTGTTAGAGCCAAAAGGATGTGCCTATATACAGGCTTTAGATGTAGATAGCCTTTAATGGTTGTAAGGATGAATCTAGACCCGATCTGGACTAGAGTGCCATTAATTGTAAATTCAATGTAATTGAATAGAGTAGGTGAGATGGAGGGAAAAGCTCGAAGATCCCCCTCATGTAAAAGATCTTAGATCTCATTTTGAGAGTTAGTTAGAGATATAGAGATAGGAGAGTCTGCGTGAGAAGGGTAGATAGAGAGGAGAGCCAAGACTCTTTTGTAGTCCGAGCTCAAACACATTGTAAAGAGGCATTTTCAGATTAATACAAACATAGCAGTTTTTCCTGCATGTCATTTTGTGTTGTGTGGATGTCTTTATGTGTTCTTTATATGTTGTAGATGTATGTTAGGAATTCATTTGTAGGGACAGATGGGTTCGGTTATCTGTGGGTTCTTTGATTTCAGGTTTGGGGATCTTTGAGGCTTCATGCCAAGAGGGTGTGATAGAACGTTGTGGGTTCTAAAAGCCAGTGCATAGATGCACTTCTGAATCCTACAGGATTTGGATGAAGACGTGCCAAGAGGGTGCACCAGCTAAAGTCTTAGACTCAAGGGGAAACCTCAATGTTGTTGAACACCTTCGAGGTAAGAGGAAAGCATAGGACAAACAAAATTGCTAAGAATTCTATGGAGAAGCTCTGCTGGGTGAGCATTGAGCAAGTGCAGATAGTGCACAAGAGAAATCTATCTTGAGTTCAGTGAGAAGACAGAGTCACTGAGGACTTTGGAGAACTCTGCTAGAAGGGCATTGAGCAAGTGCTAGTGTGCACAGGAAGAACCCTTAGAGTTCTGAGGAAGAAGAAGAAGTATCAAAGAGACCTTCACAGGGTTTTTGAATACCTTACAAGCTCAGCAAGGAGTGCTTGAGCAAGAGGCTACCAAGAAGGCATTTCCATCCCTTCAAAGAGAGAAAGAGATAGAGGACAAAGACTTGTGCAAGAATCACACCAGGCCAATGCTCGGATGAAGTGTTGATCGACAACCATCTAGAGGCTTTTCAATCTCAAGGAGTGAGCACAGAAGGACTTTGGTTCAAGTCTAGAATATCAGGAGGTCAAGTGTAGGAATGGGAGTGAGAGTGAGGACTTGTTCAAGTCCCAAAGCTCAGGATAGATAGCACAATTGTGTGCAAAGATCCTGCGATAGGTTGCAGAGGCTGAGAAACCTTTGAGGCTTTAGAGGAGTGAAGAAATCTCAGAAGGAAAAGTGCCTTTGAACATAGAGCAATAGCTACAAGGAGTGCAGGAAGTTGGGGGAAGCCCTTCAAGGTGTCATAGTCCCGAAGCTCAGGAGGGAAAGTGTCTTAAGAACACAGGCGAAAGTTAAGGATACAGGCTTTGCAAGAGGAAGCAAAGGCCGAGGCCTTTAATAACTTGAAATATTCCAAGGAGAAGGAAGAAATGCAAGCTCAGGAGGGAGCACAGCTGCCGTCGGATCAGGCCGAGGATAAGATCTGGACTATTGGAGCTACATCCAGGAGCAGTAGGAAAATGCAGTGCAGGAGGAATAGATCTGGGCGTCAGGTCTACAATAAATAGCCAACAACCATCAGATCTAGAAAGAGCTGCACAAGATTTAATCTCGTATGCACAAAGGAGAGGAACCATGAAAACCCAAAAGAACAGGGACCATCCGTCTCAAGAGACACGTGGCGGAAACCCAGAAGCCAATGGAGCATCGAACATCGGGAGTCCGAGGAGACAGAGTCGTAGACAAGAAGTTCCGACTCACTAGGTCCCAAAGACAATCAGGGCCATCCATCTACGGAGGACATGTGTCACGAGATCCTCGTATCTCGGGGACTCGGGCATCAAGAGAAGAGAAGAGGAGTCTTTCGACTTCACTACTCATAAAGCCCTGATAAGATCTGAGCCGTCAGATCAAGGGAGGATCATAACCATTGATCTCTCAGTGGAGGAGTTTGACATTTCGGGATTCGGCATCTCGGCCATCCCAGGGACAAGGAGTAGAGCACAGAATGCACAAAGTCCCGAAGTCGTGAGATCACAATGAGATCTGAATCGTCGATTGAGGAGGAAGGAGAGCCATAGGATCGGGTGTCTCGATACCTTGCATATCGAGGTTTTGTAGGTTTGGAGGAATCATTTTCGACTGTGGAAGTCATGAAGTGGCAAGAGCTGAGAGCTCGTGTTAATGCATGGCACATCTGTCAGGTGGGGACCACAAGGGTGACAGGTGGCATGTACTCGTGCATCGGGAAGGAGTAAACCATTTGTTGACCATCACGTCTCGTGGATTGGTGGAAGAGGAGAAAGAAGGTTCAATCCTTCAACTCGCGAGACTGCGAGTTGCGAGAAGTGTGTAAAGGAGGTCAACCATCGCCTCTCAGGGTTTTTCAAAGGGAGAGTGCTAAAGTTCGATACTCCAACTTGCGAGGTTGCGAGTTGCGGAAGGTGCTTGCACCAAGGCCCAGTTGTGGTCATGTGGAGGTGACGCTCGCACCTTGTGCCTATTCACATAAGGGGGTTTCAGAAGGCCCTATGGATCCAAAAGAGCTGCTTTGGCTTAAGGAGAATTTAGAATGATCCTACATAGATCTTGGCCTGAGGGTTGGGGCCATGCATCACTGGGACATTTAATATCCCCCAAGTTAGTCTATAGGGGACTTCCTCCACTTGTTCCTTGGCCTTACCATTCTCTTTCATCATTCTTGACCGTCCCGTTCACTTTCCTTCTCTCATGTGTCAGCGTCACTATTGTTCTTTCCCGATTCTCCCACCTACCCATACTTTTCACTTTCCTTGGCCTTTCTTCTCCCTCCTGTTAGTCCATTCTCCATGTCTTTCTCCCACCCATCCACTTGCCATTAATTTCCATTATTTTCCTTTACCCACTCGTTCCTTGGCCTCCCTCCTGTTCGCTTTCCAAGGAGGAATGAGTTGTCCTTCCTTTGATTTCGTCCTTGAATTTCTCCTTGACCTTCTCCTTTCGTCGATGTGTTCACCACTGACTAGTAGGTTTTTAAATGTTCCAAGATCTCCAACCGTTCGAGGGTTTTTACCTCTAAGCTCCAAAGTCCCCAACTAATATCACCTTACCAATTCAAGAGATCCAACCATTCCTAGTTAAAAAGCCATAAAAAAGTCCCTATAGGATAATAATATGGTATTGTTAATGATTGAGAAAACCGGTATTTACTAATGGGTTATTTCAGTTGTTTCAAGTATGTAAGGGTATGGAATATTCTCTCATGAGTTGATCCAGACTATCTATCCAAAGGTTCCAATTGCCTACTAAGTCTAGGAAGGCCTAGATTTGTTTGGTGAGTAGGTCACCCTAATGGCATATCGATTGTGTTGTTGCATACATGTAGATGATTTCATTGTATGCATCGACCGGTATTAACCTGTATTAGGCGGGGTGTTCCCTCATACATAATAGTTGTCATAGCATGAAGAATGGATCCCTGTTGTTGATCCCTATGCAGAAAGAAGGTTATCCCTGGTGTTGTTTGCTCGAGTTATATTGTAGTAGAGAAATGAATGATTGAATGGATGAATAAGTACCTATTGTTGGGGTGAGGCCTAAGAGTGGCTAATTACCCTTAGCTTGAGATGTAGAAGTATCTAATTTTGTTGATGAGGGAGAACCAAGTAAATTAATGATTTGGGTACAAGGTGCACAAGGTAGGTTTGTGGCATCTTCCCTAGCTCAACTAATTAAACGTGGTATGAGTCCCATAATATAATAGGGAGACCCCGAGAAGAATGCATGTAGATGATTTCATGGCTTGCATTCCTACCACATCCCTTTTTTCAGTCGTTGTTGGATCAACAACACCATAAGGAAAAAAGGTATGGGTTGGTGGAACAAAGTGATTAGGGTTATCTATAATGAATGGTTCAACAGGGCCAAGATTTTGAATATCACGGCATTTGGGAACTCAGGGAAAGAAACATTGACCGCATAAAGACGTTGGTGGAATATTGGGTAAAAATGGCTGAAGAACCTCATTGGGAAATTCGAATGAAATGGGCTAAGTGTGAAAAAAGTTGGACCAATATCAACCGGGCAATGAGGGACATAGGCCTCCCTAAATTTGGCACACCTAAGGACTTTGTTGAATTGCGTGACATAGTCAAATTACATGCAAAACAAGACTCATCATGGGCTGTAGAGGTAGAAAAGGTGGCGGACATGGAGCCAGGCAAGTGCAACGGTTCATGGAACACCCGATCAAAGATTGAGCCATGTTGCAGCAGTTAAGTGCCATAATAGTCAAGTATTGGGCATGGGAAGTAGAGATAAGAGAGATCCTTTTGGCCCCAATGGAACAACATAGGTTCCTATATGCTAACACATGCAAGGATATCTTCATCAAATGGTCGGAGTACGAGAAGAGTCATCCACTCAAGTGAGATCATTTGATGACTCTTTGAAGACTGATAGAAGAAAGTGCCATGTGGCGAGTTTTGTTTTACTTAGCTACACTTTTAATAGTTATTTTTAGTTAATGGTATGCTATAAATAGGAAGATTGAGTCTAGACCTATTAGCAAAGGTCAATGGTTGTTGCAAAGACCCTCATTTTTTGGATTTGTAAAGAACTATTTCGGAGCTACCTTAATTGAGAAGTCTTGTTTAGGACCAGAGACAAGTTTGTATTTTTCATCAAAAGTGTGTGTGCTTGGATATGAATAAGAATTATTTATGATTTCATCTCATGAATGGATGCTATAATGAGTAAGAGCTTCTAAATCTATTGATAAGTTATCTGATTCAATGTTTTTACAGTTCTTATCTTTAATGATGAAAAATAAATCATTGTGTTAGTATGTGATTGATGATTAGAGTTAAGGGACTTACTTTTCTTGTCATCATTTATTGCATATATGTTTTCTTCTGATAATCACACCTCAGTCAATAATTGGAACACCAACAGTTTAGTGTATTAGTACTATGCTTGTGGTAGAGAATCATTGTCTGCATGATAGAGTGAAAGGGTTATCCAAAGCTTAGCCTTCTCCAGTACTTAAGCTTTCCCACTTTGTTACCTAGTTGGTTTATATCAGATTTTATCTTCTATTGATCCCACAAATAAGAGAAAATACAAAAATAGAACGTATGAACTGAAGGAGGAGCCTTCACAAGAAAACGTAAATCCCATCAATTAATCGATCAGATCGCAAGATTTAGAGAACCATTCCACCACTAAATGCTGCAGAGTCTAATTGGGCCTAGGTGGCGGGTTTGGTTCCTACTATTGAGTTAAAGGGATTTAGGACCCCTCAACAGACTATAGCATTGAATCCTCCAGTAGAAGAGGAAGCATATAGCATGGAATTTGTTGATATGTACAAGGAATTGGAAGCACTAGAGAGAGGGGTGATAGTGAAAAGTCAGCACATCCAACAGGTTAATTTGGAATAAAATGGAGAAGAATTCCAGTTCAAGGAGCAGCTGGATGAAACTGGATATATAACAGCAGGAGAACTGGAAGAAGCTAATCTGTCAGAGGAGATAGCTGAGCAACAACTTAGTAAGGAGCCTATAGAATTGGAGTCTACAGTGAATTGGCAATTCAAGGCCACAAGTGATAGAGAAACATGGAAGATTAGGATGATATTCCCTTAGATCAGCAAGAGGAAGTGAAGCATAGAAGACTTCCAAGGAGTGAGGTGGTAGAGCAGCTGGAGGAGGTGATTGAGGAGGTCAAAGAGATGATGATGAAGTTAGCAGAAGAAGTTGTCAACAGGAGGAGGTTGAATAGAGGAGAACCTGCAGTAGTAGCAGGGAAGAAGAAACAACAACAAAATAGCAGAGGAGTAGGTGGACAACTCTAGAGAAAAGTTTGGGATCCAAAAGGATTTCAACAGCAGAGTAGAGGAGCTCATGAGCAACAACTCATGATTTTCCCAGCAGTGAAGTATGATGCAAGAGAATCCTTTCCACCTCATCAAGCATAAACTATTCATCACATCAACGCGCATTCAGGAAGGGAGAGAGGCACCAACCCTTTCATTTTTACTTGAATTTAAAATTCAATGTAATTTAAAACAATTAATTGTTGTAAGGCTTGAGAAGATTCGAGTCATGCCTTTGTATAGGTTGTAGTTAAGGTCACCTTTAATGGTTGACTGTAGGTTGATCTAGATCCGATTTGGACTATATTTTCATTTATTGTAATAAGCCTCAGTAGATAAGTGTCGTAAATGGTGATTAGACACCACTAGTGTAGTTTGGAGAAAAGGCTCGAGGATCCCCTCTTTTGTAAATATCCTTGTAATCAATTATTCAGATTATAAGAGAAGGAGAAGAAGGAGAGTGTCGAGACTTTTTTGCAGTCTGAGATTCCACATATTGTAATTGATGTTCATATTAAAACAAAGATAGCATTTTTCATGCATATGATTTTGTGTATGTTTCCCTGTGTTTTATGAATGCCATATGTGTGTTTATGAATACATGTTGCAGATGTATGAGATAAGTTTCATATGCAAGGATAACATAGACTTCACTATCTGTTTGTGAGCTTGCTGGGTTGTTTTGGGTTCTTTAGGCTAAGTGAAAGGAGTGCACGATAGAGTATTGAAAACCCTGTGAGCCAGCGCAAGGAGTGTGCATCTGCATTTCAAATCGAATTCAAAGGAAAATGTGCCTGGAGGGAACACCAGAATAGTTTACAAAATCAGGAGGAGCCTCAAGGTTACTGAACACCTTGGAGGAAAAACCGTGCAGAGAAGGCATAGAAGGCAGAGTTGTTGAATACTCTATAGAGATCTGCCAGGTGGGCATTGAGAGGGTACAAGGAGTGCACAAGAGAACTTTGTTTCGAGTTCAAAGAAAGAATGTTTTCAAGGAGGAGACACTACAGAGTTGTTGAAAACTCTTTAAATTCAGAAAGGAGTGCTTTGAGCAAGTGAAAGGAGTTCACAGGACCAATACTTATATTAAGTATTGGTGAAGTTATGGAGAAATAGAGCTTTTGAACACTCTCAGGGTGAATCTCTGCAAGGAGTGCATAGAGTGAGCACAAGTGTGCACAAGGAGACAATCAACTTCTTAGATTATAAGGAGGAGATCTGCAAGTTTTCATTGAGCGGATGCAAGGGGTGCATTATTGAACCTGAAAGAGATTAAGATCTAGGAGGAAGACCTATGCAACGATTGCACCAAGCCAACACTTAGACAAGTGTTGAGAAAGTCTGAATATTCATACAAGCACAAGGAGTGTGTGTAGGTTTGAACATAACCCAAGTTCAAAAGAACAAGAAGAAGAGTGTATAGTTTACAAGAGGGTACAAGAAGTCCTTTGAGGGAGAAGAAGGGTCGAGTCACTTAGAAATATGAGCAAGTGCAAGGCTTGGGAAAGATA
>JASDQU010101859.1:427221-444797 GCA_032191745.1 Picea mariana
CACAAAGATAACAATTTTCCTGCATATGATTATGTGTATGTTTCCTTGTGTTTTATGAATGTCATGTGTGTGTTTATGAATACATCTTGTAGAAGTATGAGATAGGTTTCATCTATAGGGATAAGATAGAATTCACTATCTATCTATGAGTTTGTTGGGTTGTTTTGGGTTCTTTGGGCTAAGTGCAAGGATTGCACAACAAAGTATTGAAAACTCTTTGATCTAGTGCAAGGGGTGTGCATCTAAATTTCAAATCAAATTCATAGGAGAACGTTCCAAGAAGGTACACCAGAATAGTTTACAAACTCAAGAGGAGCCTCAAGGTTATTGAAAACCTTGGAGGAGAAACTGTGCAGAGAAGGAACAAAAGACAAAGTTGTTGAATACTCTATAGATATCTTCCAGGTGGGCATTGAGCGGGTGCAAGGAGTGCACAAGAGAACTCTGTTTCGAGTTTAGAGAAAGAAGAGTGTCAAGGAGGAGACACTAAAGAATTTTTGAACACTCTATAAAATCAACAAGGAGTGCTTTAAGAAAGTGAAAGAAGTGCACAGGGACAATACTTATCTGAAGTATTGGTCAAATTTTGGAGAACTAGAGTTGTTTAACACTCTAGGGGTGAAGATCTGGAAGGAGTACATTGAGTGAGTGCAAGTGTGTGCAGAGAGACAATCAACTTCTTAGATTGTATGGAGGAGCTCTGCAAGTGTGCATTGAACGAGCACAAGGGGTGCGTTATTGAACCTGAAAGAGATCAAGATCAGAAGGAAGACCTATGCAAGGAGTGCACCAGGCCAACACCTAGACAAGTGTTGAGAAAGTCTGAATATTCAGACAAGCACAAGGAGTGTGCATAGGTGTGAACTTAAACCAAGTTCAGAAGAACAAGAAGAAGAGAGCAAGATTTCAGGAGGGTACATGAAGTCCTTTGAGGGAGCAGAAGGGTCGTGTCACTTAGAAATCCAAGAAATTGCAAGGCTTGGGAAAGATAGTGCAAGTGTGCACAGTGACTTTGCATAGTGAGCGGATACCAAGGACATTTACAAATTCAAATTGTGAAGACAAACCATGTTCGTACTGAAGAAAGTGAAAGGCGGGCACAGGAGAGGGAACTTGCTTCAAGTTTCCCAAAGCTTAGGAAGGATAGCATTCCTAGAAGTGAAGTCGAGACCCAAAGTAGTCTGGCTCGCAGGAGAATCAAAGGCCACAACCTTTGAACATTTTCAAATTCTTCCAATTCGGTAGAAAGAAAAAGATTAGGAGGGAGGAGCCATAGCTGCCATCAGATCATCTGTAAAGATTTGATCTGGATTGTTGAATCCTATGTATAGATAGCATAAAGAGCACACAGAGAGGAGGAATAGATCTTGACCATCGAATCTGAGTGTGGTGGATCAACAGTGATTGGATCCAAGTAAAGTGCACAGGCTTTAACCCCCTTTTAAGTGAAAAGGAGAGAAGACTCACCAAAGTCCCAAAGTGGATCGGGACCATCCATGTTCTAGAGGGACAGGTGGTAGAAGATCTGAGACTCAAGTGGAATTGTGCTCTAGGATTTTTCAGACAAGAAGAGTGCGAAATCGTTGAAGCTTCGAATCTTGAAGCTCATCCTAGCGGTTGGTGTTGGGAAGGGACATGTGGAATGTGATATGAGACTCCATAGGATTTACACTCCAGGGGATTTCAGTTGAGGAGTTTGTAAAACTCCCGAAGATCGAAGTAGCGAAGCAGATCCTGGTCATTGATCACTAGGAGACACATGTCATAAGATCGTGGAGTCTGGAAGGAAGCACTCTGGAAGAAAGGGGGTGCAAAAGGTGGAATAACTCCTAAAGTCATAGGGAGCCACAGGAGATCCGAGTCATCCATTGAAAAGGACTCATGTGAGTGGACCGTGTAATTTAGAGCAGCATTACTTTGGAAGATCCAAGGTGTGGAGGTAGAAAAAAATCCCGAAGTCGTTGGAAGCCAAAGAATATCTAGGTCGTCCATTGGTGAGGACAGGTGTCATCAGATCCTGTACTCTGGAATATAATTATTTCAGAGGAATTGGAGTGTGGAAGAGAAAGGACTCTTGAAGGCTTGAGTCCCTAAGTCATCATAACCATCCGTGAAGGAGGACGTGTGGCAGAAGATCTGCCAGTCTGGAGAAACGTCACTCCGAAAGAAAAGCAATTTGGTTGGATGAAGAAATATCGAAGGTCGAAGCACCGGAGTTCATATAAATTGTCAGATCGAGGGGAAATGTGTTAGAGGATCCCTCACTTCGGAAGTCATACACTCCAAAGGAAAGTGGAATTGGGTGGATTGAAAAATCCTGAACACCAGAGCATCGGAGTCTGTCAAATTCGTCCATCGTAATTGGATGGGTGTCAGTAGATCACCTACTTCGGAGGTTTGTCACTCTAGAGGATTTGCGTGGTGGTTGTTTCAAAATTTTCTGAAGTGTTGGAGCTCAAAGTTATTACGGGTCATTGATATTAAAGGAGAGTGTTGACCATTGATTTGCAAGGGGACATGTGGAGCACAGAGGTTCACTCCGTTAGAAATCCCTTTCGAAGGGTTTGTGGAGTGTGCATGTGGATTCGGCTGAAGCCCAAATTGTCAAAGGAAGAGATTGAGTCGTAGATCTTAGTTAGGAACAAGGACCGTTAATCCATCCCACGTCATTTTGTAACTTTGCCAGTACATAGTTTGGGAGAATTAGCGAGTGGTGAAGTGAAAATGCTCAGAGCCCGAAGCTATGAAGCACCCTTTGAGTAGGTATCGGGTCATAGCCCATGGTCACATGCAGTTGTCACTATAGGAAAAGAGGTTAAATCCTAAAAATCAAAATTAAACACATGAGAAGCTAGGGAAAGTGCCTGAGAGGTTTAGGTGAGTTCGAACCTGTACCAGGAGGAGGAAAAGACCTCAAATCATTGGGTATCAGTAGTGTTTACCCATAGTTTATCCTGGGGTCTCTTTGAAGACTTTGTGGATGTTCAGAGGTCATCGTTCATTGTTTCAAGCAAGGGGAAAGAAATAGGGGACTGTGTGAATTGATTTCAGGGTCTAGTAGAGGCCCAAAGAGTTGATTCGACTCATTGAATTGAAGATCCTTGACTGAGAGGTCGCGCAACCCCGAGGAGAGAAGGGGGGTTGCATCAAGTCGTATCAAAGCCTAGAAAAATATTCTTTCTTATACCATCAAGTGTTATCAGACCTAAATTTTATCTGTAGACAGTAGGTGAAGGAGGAGACAGAGTGTTGATTCTCTATAAAACATTTCTTGCAAGTGTGTAGCAGTCAGTAGATAGCTAAGTGGGCTGCAAGGGAAAGTTGGAGGTACTCTTAGTTGCAGGGTAACCAATATACTTGCCAAGAGGGCAGGAAAAGGAGGAAAATCTCTACTGAAGGCCATAGTCGCGGTCAAAGAAAGGACCACCAGCAGAAAAACAAAAAAGAGATGGATAAAGAGATCGAGAAGATAAGAGAAAAAATCGATAGCCTAATGATAAATATGTAGTAGGAGGCACGTGTACACTAGAGGTACGAGTGGCCCATGATGTAGAGAGTGAAGTGGACTTTCCATGAGTTTTTTTCTAGGAGGCAACAACAGGTGTTGAGGAGGTGGTTGAGGGAAGTTGAAACCCTCAGTGACACAGAGGAGAAAGTGGTTTACCTTTGTGAACTAGAGAGTGGAGAAAGCCTCAGTGATGAGGAGGAGATGAGGTCAATTAGAGATCTCGTAAACTTCGAGGAGAAAAAAAATGAATTTTTATATTGCCAGTTGGGCAATGAGATGAGATCAGTTGATCTCATAGACTACCAGGAGGTCATAAGTGAAATCCAAAATTGTCAGGTGGGAAAGGGAGATAAAATGAGACTGTCTAAGAGTCTTGCGAACTCATGTAGGAGTTCATATCAACAAGGAGTGTTTATGAAGGAGGATAAGAGGAGTATTCTGATTATTGGGGGAATCGATAAATTCCTTCCAATTAGCCCAACGAAGGCTAGTGTCCAATTTTCAGGTGCAGTAGAAGAAAGACAACCAACAAAGACTGTAATAAAGGAGGAGAAGGAGTAGATGTCAGAATCTTCCCCAACAGAAGAAGAAGAAGATCATTCAACATAAATTCTCATAATTTTCATCCAAGAAGATGAACAGGAGATGACTGTGTTGAGCACTCAACACACCCTAAAAAGACTGTGTCAAATTCTTACTTTTTGGGTACCACTTGATCTTTGCACTGTATGATTCGACTTCATTTTGAGAAATGTTTTTTCTTTTCTTATTATCTTGCCTCATCATATTTTCAAGTTTGTTTGAACTTATGAAACCCCGTGGCTTAAAAGGCCTTAACACCTGAATAAAGAATCAACAGCCAAAACACTTCACTCGATGCACTCAGATTCGACGTCAGAAGGAATTCAAAGATAGAAAAATAACCCCTCGGGAAACCTCAGTCATTGAGCGTTGATCTTCATCAGTATTGGCAAAAGGAATTTTTGTTTTGCAAAAAGTCTTGCATAATGATATCACCAATAGTTGACTCCCCTTTGGCATCTGTGAAAGACGAGGGTAATAGATGTTAACAAAGAGAGAAAATATGTCATCGATAGTCGATGCCCGATGCACTTATGGGAATCAAGGAAAAACCTAAAAAGATTGCAACAAACATTCTAACCGTGCTAAAGGTTATTCTTGATTTTTGTTCTCGATGCATTTTTGACATCGGGACTTTGTTGAGGGAGCTAATTCAAAGGAAGCACTAGATAGGTTTATCGTTGATCACTGACCCTAGATACACTTTCGACATCAGCAAGATAAGGTTTGTTTTAGAATGAATAACTTAAGGAAAGTTTTGAATCTAATTAATACACACAAATTAGATCACTGGTATTCAACGCCATGTTTCTCTACCAGATTGGAGAACCATACGGTCTAGTTTTAGCCCGAGTCATTCTTGGTTCCCTTGGTCCAAGTCACACCTTCGAGTCATATTTTCCACAATAGCATTGTACAATGAGATTGATCATCGTCAAATATTTTGTGAAGGACATCAACAAAAACGTTCATAATGCATCCCCGATCTCCAATCCACCCATTGAGAAAGCGACATGATGGGATATTTTAGCGTTAGATATGATTGGATTTTGAGAATTTAAGGGGCTAATTAATACCAAATCATGCATTAGGTTCTACCTCATGTGCCAATCAAAACGACCATTTAAAATCACTGATAGACCACATCACCCCCGCGTCTCCTCCATAAACCCATGATGAATTTAATTTGTAGAGATTCAGCGACAGATTTTTTTAAATTTCACTCATCACCTGAATTGAATGGTTGATGCGATGTAGTAAGTTCTTCCCTAGTTTAAGTTCTCTTGAGCCATTGTAAAAGAAATCATCTTGTGTGAAAATTAAATTTAGAGCATCTGAATAAGAAAGACGAGTAATTCGAAGGTTGCAGAGATCCTGTGAGTATCAAAATAACCAAGTTTTAGCGAGCTTCACATGTACGTATCTGAGTATGTGAAATTTACATGGCTACAAATTATATGTTTTCTATTCAATTTTTTTCTTTACACAGTATCTGAAGGTTTATTTTGATTGCAGGGACAATGCCGCCAAGAAATCTAACCACCAGATGATTGTTGAGGGCACCAAAGCTGAAAGAAATAGAGGTAGGCAAAGGCTCCTTTCCAGGGGCCGCAAAACAATTAGAATACACTCTGAGGCTGAAACCTGTCATTAAGACAGTGACGAAGAACGTATTCATCCAGAATCTATCCTTTGGAGATAAAGAGGCAAGAACGAAGTCCAATATGGTGCTCCCATAGTGGGGAGAACTCTTTAAAACGATCATCCAGGAGGAATACCAAGAATATGTCCCACACAGTGACCCAGATGTAAGAGAACTCGACGACGAGGTGTTATCGAACATCTGAGGATCGTACCTTCATATGGTGACAAGAAAAACCCTTTTTTTTCCCTCTATTGAAGTCCTAAAGTGGCTCATCGACCACACAGACACACAAAAATTCACAATCAATGATGATAATGTTGGGTGTGTCATGGTGTTCCTTCCTGTAGAGGTCCAGAAATACTACAAACTCCGAGACCTCGAGGAGCATCTAAATACATATTTCATCGTGATGTTCTATGAGCGCCATGAAACCAGCCGAGTTATGGCCTCATTATGGAGGGAAGACAAGAAATACACCAACCGAAGCACTGGCTGGAACCAGGAGACCAATTTAAGGGAGCCATGCATCTATTTGATGGCTCTCATTTGTCAATTATATGGAAAGAAGGAATGTTCTAGATTTTCAGAGGCATGGATGACATTGGCTTACACTATGGCGATCTCCAGAAGCAGTTTCAACTAGGGAGTGATCATTTCTAAACAATTGAGCATCTGTATACAACAGGCTCAGACGTCGAAGGAAGGATAGACACCAGTTTTCTACATGGCTTCATATTTGCTTGATGTCATGTGCACCAGAAACATCTTCATCGGCATGAATCTGAGATAGCACATCGTAGAACTCCCAGTCCATGTATATTTCAACGTGCTATGGGATAACATGTATAAAAGGTCTTATTCCCTAATCTGCGATGAATTCATCGCATAAATTTATTTCATTCTTTTTAAGAAGGAATGCCTAAAACTATTTGCTCCGACCAAGAAGATGATTTACAAGGTAGGCCATTGGTACTTGCACAAGTGCAACACCTACATCAGGGTGTTTGGGGCCACCAAAGCACCACATCTCTTACCATATCATGTCCTAGACTAGATTGTAGTAGGAGAAATATGCTATCAAACCATCCTAGAAGGCTACAACGCCACTCTGGTCAAGGACAAGAAGTGGGCATTTATTCCCTATGGTTTCCATGTAGGTTTCTACTTGGTTAAAGATACAGCTCATGCTAAACAATAAGGGCTGAGATAGCTCAATTTTAGGTTCTAGACAAGTCAATTCTACAAGCATGATCCAAAGGGCCTGGTCTTGCAACATGCTTCACAAGTGTCGTCTTGTTGGTCATACGCCCACAACAAATTTGAAAATAAAGTCTTCACAAAAAATGCCCAGGACTGGGATGAGGTGGCAGAAAGGATGGCCGACCCCAAAATGACCAGGTTCATGGACATGAGCTTGGATGAACAAGTGACTACTATAGAGAAATCGGCTCAAGAGGCCCTCAGAGCCAGGGAAGAAATCAGGGCAACATAAGCAACAAAGGTTCCCCTATTCTCTCTAGTGCAGGATAAAGGATTCCCCATGACACAGGATGCATGGGAAAGGGGATTTCTCATGATAGAATAGGAGCAACGAGTAATTGATCAGCCGCAGGATGAATCAGACCTCATAGGAATGATAGGGGCCCCTACTGACAACCCAGATGAAATTCCGATAGGTCCAAGTGGCCATGTGCTAATACAAATTGATGAAATCATCGGGTTATATAACCCCAAAGTTACAACTCCACAAACCGGATCACCAGGGGATGTTTCATGTCAGGTAGAGATAGCAAGAATATCAGGGAGAGAAATTACACTGAACCCCCTCTACGAATTGATAAACATATATGACGATGAAGAAAGTCCGCAGGTGTCCCTGGTGACTCTTGTGCCAATCACAAAGGAAAAGGATCCCAAGAAGGCATCTTCCCCAGCTCCTTACGCTCAAATTCAAGGCCTTCCAAAGAATGAATAGGAGGTCAAAAGTGTCTTAGACACTGAGCTACCCAATGTACTAGAGACCTAAGTAGATAGTCCAAAGGACAAGCCAGGGTCAGGCGAACAAAAGGAATAAGCTCCACCTCAATAAATCGACATCCCAATAGTCGGTTATCAAGTAAGTATCAAGCCTATCCTCAATGCTTCAATTTCAACCGGTACTCAACCTCTCGATGAGAAACAACCAGGGACCAGACCTTCAGAACACATGGAAGAGCTTCAAGAACCCAGTCTTGAACAAATATACACCATTGGGAGCCTAGGAAATATTCCTACCTGGGAAGATCTGCAAATCCCCAAACCTATGGATGAAGTTTTTGACATACATGCCATCTCCTATGACCATAAAAGGAAAGATATCATGTAGAGAACCACAAAGAAGAGGAGGATTACTCTAGATCTCTACATGCTCATCACCACGGAGGAAAAACTGATCAACACAGATCATGCCAAGACATTCAAACTTATTGACGTAGGGATGGAAATCACAAATACCACCCTAGATAGAAATAAAATGGATGAAGAGGAGTTGGTCACTGCTCTAAAGGAATTGGAACATCTGTGCCATTTGGCAAAATATTACTAGGACACCACAAAATCTGCGGTGTTCCTAAGGAGTGAATTCCAGGATTCCTATAGACAATTTATAGATGAACAACACCTGTTCACTGCAAGGATATTCAAGCTTCAAGAAGACACCCTCATGTCACTGGCAACATGCAAGGATATGCAAAAGGTGGTATGAGAAATCACACCAAGATGTGGAAAGTATCGACTATGGTTCATTCACCGGTTTTAGCTTCATTGGATTGAAGTTAAGCATCGATCGAAGAGTAGCTCAGATTCAATGCAATACTAGTTATTCCTTATGTACCCACCTAATTCTAGTTCATCTTTTGAATCATTCTCAGTCCTACATTCCCCAAAATTCCATTTACTAATTAAGGTTTTGTCATATTGGAGTTACCTACTGCTACTATAGTGTAGGTTCACTAAACAAGGATTTAAAAACACCTACTGAACAAGGATGGATTTCTCAGTGGGAGCTAGCTCTAAGTATGTATGTATGGTTCTCCAGTTTTAGCTTTAATTGATGGAAGTTGACTAGTTCCAACAACATTGCCTTAGGTTCACTCACCTCAGAAAAAAACATTATGATTCTACTTCTTCTTTTGATCCCACTTTTAGTTAATGTTTCTAAAGTGGATACTTCTAACGGAATCCTGAGACCTACCTTACGAAGTACCGGGGGAATATTAAAGTACAAATCATCCTAATAACTATGTTATAGTGCCATTGGGAGCCTTACGTATAAAGTACTTCCACTTGGTTCTGGGTGTTGTATCTCAGGGGTTGGTCTCTAGAGAAGTAATACTGAAGAAGTGTCATAAGATATTCCCCAAACAATTCTTCTTGATTTCATAAATCCAAATCGACAAAAGCATAAGCAGTTGACTCAGTAGCTGAACTGGTTGGAGTAAAAGCAATTGTTGATGTCTGTCTATTAAGCATAATATTTATCGTATCCAGCATAAGTAGCATAACTAGTTGGAGTACTAGTTCCAGGTCCAACAACATAGATGAAAGAAGAGGATCAAGTCTTTGATTAAGGAGTGGATTAATCCATTAATTCAACACCTCTAAAACCACCTATAGAGGTGGGAGCAGTGGACTCTGTTGATCCAGCCAGTAGAACCCCATAAAATTAAGCACCATCCATCAACCCACCTGCTTCACCAGCATATATTTTCCCCCTTACCCCACTTACTTATCACCCATTCAGCTAGGAACACCTTCGTATGGGAGGCATGCTAGTCACCCCTTACCCAACATTGAAGAAATAAGAGCATTTCCAATACCGGCAGCAGCTCCGGCTAAATCAATTGTAGCTGCTCCAACACCTATTAATTTCACACCTTCCAACATATCGAGAAGGTTTATGTATTGTAATATATTTTCTCCCCATAGTATTTCTATTTGGATTTGGTGTTTATTTGTTGATTTGATTGGATTTCGTCATTCATTTTATCATTTCACATCTCGATCTAGATCGAACTCTCATCCAATTCACTTTGTGTAGATTGACTGAATGCAGAAACCCTGGAACTGGCAGGCGATCATGTGGGAACACATGATTCATAATTACTCATGTTAGCATTCTCACTTCTGATATCTTCAGGTCCCTTTTTAGAAACCATTCTTGATACCACCAAGCCTTCTTGGATCAGTTCTACGAGAAAATATTTTTTCGTATCGACAATGCAGGGGACAAATTGATCACTCACTGAAAAGTGATAACCTGACCCCCAAGATAATAATATAAGTAAGTAAGTGGGTTGTTATTATATATGTAATTATTGCATTGAATACCATATAGGACTAGAAAGGAAGGTAGGACTAGTCAGCGTCACAACGTCACCTTCACTTTATCCTCCCACCCATCTTTCCTTATTGGCTATCCCACCCAACCTTTTAAGAAGGTAAGTTGGGTGATGCAGGAGCATCACTCCTTCCAGCCATGCGCCAGCCAGCTAACCCACTCAGCGCATTCAAGGAAGAGAGGCATCAGCCCTCTCATATTTTGAATTTGAATTAAGCGCATTTAATACTTGTAAGGATGTTAGAGCCAAAAGGATGTGCCTATATGCAGGCTTTAGATGTAGATAGCCTTTAATGGTTGTAAGGATGAATCTAGACCCGATCTGGACTAGACTGCCATTAATTGTAAATTCAATGTAATTGAATAGAGTAGGTGAGATGGAGGGAAAAGCTCGAAGAGCCCCCTCATGTAAAAGATCTTAGATCTCATTTTGAGAGTCAGTTAGAGATATAGAGATAGGAGAGTCTGCGTGAGAAGGGTAGATAGAGAGGAGAGCCAAGACTCTTTTGTAGTCCGAGCTCAAACACATTGTAAAGAGGCATTTTCAGATTAATACAAACAGAGCAGTTTTTCCTGCATGTCATTCTGTGTTGTGTGGATGTCTTTATGTGTTCTTTATATGTTGTAGATGTATGTTAGGAATGCATTTGTAGGGACAGATAGGTTCGGTTATCTGTGGGTTCTTTGATTTCAGGTTTGGGGATCTTTGAGGCTTCATGCCAAGAGGGTGTGATAAAACGTCGTGGGTTTTAAAATCCAGTGCATAGATGCACTTATGAATCCTACGGGATTTGGATGAAGACGTGCCAAGAGGGTGCACCAGCTAAAGTCTTAGACTCAAGGGGAAACCTCAATGTTTTTGAACACCTTCGAGGTAAGAGAGTATGCAGAGGAAAGCACAGGACAAACAGAAATGCTGAGAATTATGTGGATAAGCTCTGCTGGGCGGGCATTGAGAAAGTGTAGATAGTGCACAAGAGAAATCTATCTTGATTTCAGTGAGAAGACAGAGTCACTGAGGACTCTAGAGAACTCTGCCAGAAGGGCATTGAGCAAGTGCCAATGTGCACAGGAAGAACCCTTAGATTTCTGAGGAAGAAGAAGACGTGTCAAAGAGACCTTCACAGGGTTTATGAATACCTTACAAGCTCAGCAAGGAGTGCTTGAGCAAGAGGCTACCAAGAAGGCATTTCCATCCCTTCAAAGAGAGAAAGGGAAAGAGGACAAAGACTTGTGCAAGAAGCACACCAGGCCAACGCTCGGATGAAGTGTTGATCGGCAACCATCTAGAGGCTTGTCAATCTCAAGGAGTGAGCACAGTAGGACTTTGATTCAAGTCTAGAATATCAGGAGGTCGAGTGTAGGAATGGGAGTGAGAGTGAGGACTTGTTCAAGTCCCGAAGCTCAGGACAGATATTGCAGTTGTGTGCAGAGATCCTCCGATAGGTTGTAGAGGATAAGAAACCTTTGAGGCTTCAGAGGAGTGAAGAAAGCTCAGGAGGAAAAGTGCCTTTGAACATAGAGCAATAGCTACAAGGAGTGCAGGAAGTCAGGGGAATCCCTTCAAGGTGTCATAGTCCTGAAGCTCGGGAGGGAAAGCATCTTAAGAATGCAGGCAAAAGTTAAAGATACAGGCTTTGCAAGAGGAAGCAAAGGCCGAGGCCTTTGATAACTTGAAATATTCCAAGGAGAAGGAAGAAACGCAAGCTCAGGAGGGAGCACAGCTGCCATCGGATCAGGCCGAGGATAAGATCTGGACTATTGGAGTTACGTCCAGGAGCGGTAGGAAAATGCAGTGCAGGAGGAATAGATCTGGGCGTCAGGTCTACAATAAATAGTCGACAGCCATCGGATCTAGANAGGTCCCAAAGACAATCAGGGCCATCCATCTATGGAGGACACATGTCACGAGATCCTCGTATCTCAGGGACTCGGGCATCAAGAGAAGAGAAGAGGAGCCTTTCGACTTCACTACTCGCAAAGCCCCGATAAGATCTGAGCCATCAGATCAAGGGAGGATCATAACCGTTGATATCTCAGTGGAGGAGTTCGACATTTCGAGATTCGACATCTCGGCCATCACGGGGACAAGGAGCAGAGCACAGAATGCACAAAGTCCTGAAGTCGCGAGATCACAATGAGATCTGAATCGTCGATTGAGGAGGAAGGAGAGCCATAGGATCGGGTGTCTCGATACCTTGCATATCGGGGTTTAGTAGGTTTGGAGGAATCATTTTCGACTGTCGAAGTCGTGAAGTGGCAAGAGCTGAGAGCTCGTGTTAATGCATGGCACATCTGTCAGGTGGGGACCACAAGGGTGATAGGTGGCATGTACTCATGCATCGAGAAGGAGTAAACCATTTGTTGACCATCGCGTCTCGTGGATTGGTGGAAGAGGAGAAAGAAGGTTCAATCCTTCAACTCGCGAGACTGCGAGTTGTGAGAAGTGTGTAAAGGAGGTCAACCATCGCCTCTCAGGGTTTTGCAAAGGGAGAGTGCCAAATTTCGATACTCCAACTTGCGAGGTTGCGAGTTGCGGAAGGTGCTTGCACCAAGGCCCAGTTGTGGTCATGTGGAGGTGAAGCTCGCACCTTGTGCCTATTCGTATAAGGGGGTTTCAGAAGGACCTATGGATCCAAAGGAGCTGCTTCGGCTTAAGGAGAATTTAGAACGATCCTGCATAGATCTTGGCCTCAGGGTTGGGGCCGTGCATCACTGGGACATATAATATCCCCCAAGTTAGTCTATAGGGGACTTCCTCCACTTGTTCCTTGGCCTTACCATTCTCTTTCATCATTCTTGACTGTCCCGTTCACTTTCCTTCTTTCATGTGTCAGCGTCACTATTGTTCTTTCCCGTTTCTCCCACCTACCCATACTTTTCGCTTTCCTTGGCCTTTCTTCTCCCTCCTGTTAGTCCATTCTCTATGTCTTTCTCCCACCCATCCACTTGCCATTAATTGCCATTATTTTCCTTTTCCCACTCGTTCCTTGGCCTCCCTCCTGTTCTCTTTCCAAGGAGGAATGAGTTGTCCTTCCTTTGATTTCGTCCTTGAATTTCTCCTTGACCTTCTCCTTTCGTCGATGTGTTCACCACTGACTAGTAGGTTTTCAAATGTTCCAAGATCTCCAACCGTTCGAGGGTTTTTACCCCTAAGCTCCAAAGTCCCCAGCTAATATCACCTTACCAATTCAATAGATCCAACCATTCCTAGTTAAAAAGCCATAAAAAGGTCCCTATAGGATAATAATATGGTATTGTTAATGATTGAGAAAACCAGTATTTACTAGTGGGTTATTTCAGTTGTTTCAAGTATGTAAGGGCATGGAATATTCTCTCTTGAGTTGATCCAGACTATCTATCCAAAGGTTCTAATTGCCTACTAAGTCTAGGAAGGCCTAGATTTGTTTGGTGAGTAGGTCACCCTAATGGCATATCAATTGTGTTGTTGCATACATGTAGATGATTTCATTGTATGCGTCGACTGGTATTAACCTGTATTAGGCGGGGTGTTCCCTCATACATAATAGTTGTCATAGCATGAAGAATGGATCCCTGTTGTTGATCCCTATGCAGAAAGAAGGTTATCCCTGGTGTTGTTTGCTCGAGTTATATTGTAGTAGGGAAATGAATGATTGAATGGATGAATAAGTACCTGTTGTTGGGGTGAGGCCTAAGAGTGGCTAATTACCCTTAGCTCGAGATGCAGAAGTATATAATTTTGTTGATGAGGGAGAACCAAGTAAATTAATGATTTGGGTACAAGGTGCACAAGGTAGGTTTGTGGCATCTTCCCTATCTCAACTAATTGAACGTGGTATGAGTCCCATAATATAATAGGGAGACCCCGAGAAGAATGCATGTAGATGATTTCATGGCTTGCATTCCTACCACATCCCTTTTTTTAGTCGTTGTTGGATCAACAACACCATAAGGAAAAAATGTATGGGTTGGTGGAACAAAGTGATTACGGTTATCTATAATGAATGGTTCAACAGGGCCAAGATTTTGAATATCACGGCATTTGGGTACTCAGGGAAAGAAACATTGATCGCATAAAGACGTTGGTGGAATATTGGGTAAAAATGGCTCAAGAACCTCATTGGGAAATTCGAGAGAAATGGGTTGAGTGTGAAAAAAGTTGGACCAATATCAACCGGGCAATGAGGGACATAGGCCTCCCTAAATTCAGCACACCTAAGGACTTTGTTGAATTGCATGACATAGTCAAATTACATGCAAAACAAGACTCATCATGGGATGTAGAGGTAGAAAAGGTGGCGGACATGGAGCCAGGAAAGTGCAGTGGTTCATGGAACACTCGATCAAAGATTGAGCCATGTTGCAGCAGTTAAGTGTCATAATAGTCAAGTATTGGGCATGGGAAGTAGAGATAAGAGAGATCCTTTTGGCCCCAATGGAACAACATAGGTTCCTATATGCTAACACATGCAAGGATATCTTCATCAAATGGTCGGAGTACGAGAAGAGTCATCCACTCAAGTGAGATCATTTGATGACTCTTTGAAGACTGATAGAAGAAAGTGCCATGTGGCGAGTTTTGTTTTACTTAGCTACACTTTTAATAGTTATTTTTAGTTAATGGTATGCTATAAATAGGAAGATTGAGTCTAGACCTATTAGCAAAGGTCAATGGTTGTTGCAAAGACCCTCATTTTTTGGATTTGTAAAGAACTATTTCGGAGCTACCTTAATTGAGAAGTCTTGTTTAGGACCAGAGACAAGTTTGTATTTTTCATCAAAAGTGTGTGTGCTTGGATATGAATAAGAATTATTTATGATTTCATCTCATGAATGGATGCTATAATGAGTAAGAGCTTCTAAATCTATTGATAAGTTATCTGATTCAATGTTTTTACAGTTCTTATCTTTAATGATGAAAAATAAATCATTGTGTTAGTATGTGATTGATGATTAGAGTTAAGGGACTTACTTTTCTTGTCATCATTTATTGCATATATGTTTTCTTCTGATAATCACACCTCAGTCAATAATTGGAACACCAACAGTTTAGTGTATTAGTACTATGCTTGTGGTAGAGAATCATTGTCTGCATGATAGAGTGAAAGGGTTATCCAAAGCTTAGCCTTCTCCAGTACTTAAGCTTTCCCACTTTGTTACCTAGTTGGTTTATATCAGATTTTATCTTCTATTGATCCCACAAATAAGAGAAAATACAAAAATAGAACGTATGAACTGAAGGAGGAGCCTTCACAAGAAAACGTAAATCCCATCAATTAATCGATCAGATCGCAAGATTTAGAGAACCATTCCACCACTAAATGCTGCAGAGTCTAATTGGGCCTAGGTGGCGGGTTTGGTTCCTACTATTGAGTTAAAGGGATTTAGGACCCCTCAACAGACTATAGCATTGAATCCTCCAGTAGAAGAGGAAGCATATAGCATGGAATTTGTTGATATGTACAAGGAATTGGAAGCACTAGAGAGAGGGGTGATAGTGAAAAGTCAGCACATCCAACAGGTTAATTTGGAATAAAATGGAGAAGAATTCCAGTTCAAGGAGCAGCTGGATGAAACTGGATATATAACAGCAGGAGAACTGGAAGAAGCTAATCTGTCAGAGGAGATAGCTGAGCAACAACTTAGTAAGGAGCCTATAGAATTGGAGTCTACAGTGAATTGGCAATTCAAGGCCACAAGTGATAGAGAAACATGGAAGATTAGGATGATATTCCCTTAGATCAGCAAGAGGAAGTGAAGCATAGAAGACTTCCAAGGAGTGAGGTGGTAGAGCAGCTGGAGGAGGTGATTGAGGAGGTCAAAGAGATGATGATGAAGTTAGCAGAAGAAGTTGTCAACAGGAGGAGGTTGAATAGAGGAGAACCTGCAGTAGTAGCAGGGAAGAAGAAACAACAACAAAATAGCAGAGGAGTAGGTGGACAACTCTAGAGAAAAGTTTGGGATCCAAAAGGATTTCAACAGCAGAGTAGAGGAGCTCATGAGCAACAACTCATGATTTTCCCAGCAGTGAAGTATGATGCAAGAGAATCCTTTCCACCTCATCAAGCATAAACTATTCATCACATCAACGCGCATTCAGGAAGGGAGAGAGGCACCAACCCTTTCATTTTTACTTGAATTTAAAATTCAATGTAATTTAAAACAATTAATTGTTGTAAGGCTTGAGAAGATTCGAGTCATGCCTTTGTATAGGTTGTAGTTAAGGTCACCTTTAATGGTTGACTGTAGGTTGATCTAGATCCGATTTGGACTATATTTTCATTTATTGTAATAAGCCTCAGTAGATAAGTGTCGTAAATGGTGATTAGACACCACTAGTGTAGTTTGGAGAAAAGGCTCGAGGATCCCCTCTTTTGTAAATATCCTTGTAATCAATTATTCAGATTATAAGAGAAGGAGAAGAAGGAGAGTGTCGAGACTTTTTTGCAGTCTGAGATTCCACATATTGTAATTGATGTTCATATTAAAACAAAGATAGCATTTTTCATGCATATGATTTTGTGTATGTTTCCCTGTGTTTTATGAATGCCATATGTGTGTTTATGAATACATGTTGCAGATGTATGAGATAAGTTTCATATGCAAGGATAACATAGACTTCACTATCTGTTTGTGAGCTTGCTGGGTTGTTTTGGGTTCTTTAGGCTAAGTGAAAGGAGTGCACGATAGAGTATTGAAAACCCTGTGAGCCAGCGCAAGGAGTGTGCATCTGCATTTCAAATCGAATTCAAAGGAAAATGTGCCTGGAGGGAACACCAGAATAGTTTACAAAATCAGGAGGAGCCTCAAGGTTACTGAACACCTTGGAGGAAAAACCGTGCAGAGAAGGCATAGAAGGCAGAGTTGTTGAATACTCTATAGAGATCTGCCAGGTGGGCATTGAGAGGGTACAAGGAGTGCACAAGAGAACTTTGTTTCGAGTTCAAAGAAAGAATGTTTTCAAGGAGGAGACACTACAGAGTTGTTGAAAACTCTTTAAATTCAGAAAGGAGTGCTTTGAGCAAGTGAAAGGAGTTCACAGGACCAATACTTATATTAAGTATTGGTGAAGTTATGGAGAAATAGAGCTTTTGAACACTCTCAGGGTGAATCTCTGCAAGGAGTGCATAGAGTGAGCACAAGTGTGCACAAGGAGACAATCAACTTCTTAGATTATAAGGAGGAGATCTGCAAGTTTTCATTGAGCGGATGCAAGGGGTGCATTATTGAACCTGAAAGAGATTAAGATCTAGGAGGAAGACCTATGCAACGATTGCACCAAGCCAACACTTAGACAAGTGTTGAGAAAGTCTGAATATTCATACAAGCACAAGGAGTGTGTGTAGGTTTGAACATAACCCAAGTTCAAAAGAACAAGAAGAAGAGTGTATAGTTTACAAGAGGGTACAAGAAGTCCTTTGAGGGAGAAGAAGGGTCGAGTCACTTAGAAATATGAGCAAGTGCAAGGCTTGGGAAAGATA
>JASDQU010101859.1:457049-467630 GCA_032191745.1 Picea mariana
CTGCATCAATGTTAATGAATGCATCTGTTACCACACTCCACAGACACGCATGGAATGAAACACACTGAATGACACACATGGAATGAAAGGCACTGAATGACACGCATGGAATGAAATTGGGGGTAGAGAATGAAACACGCATGGAATGAAATCCATTGGTAGAAAATGAAACACACGGATAGTTAGGAAATCCGTGATAGCATCGAAAAGTAGTGTTTGCTAGTAATCCAAACCTGGTAATCTTAAAGGTTAATCATTTAAACGTGGCAATCATATGTTGATACAGTAATTCCTTAATATGATTAGGTAAATGTCAAAAAGTAAATAGGTTAACGGATGCATTTAAAAATACAAGGAAGTTATGAAGAGTGAATCACATTCATTGATTTGGGAAGACGACTAAGAATATGCCAGCATCTTCAATTGTTAGCCATATTAAAATTTGAGATTAAAAGGTGATTAATTATGCCCATTGCCAATAAATGTATACCTTTAGACATAACTAGAATATATACCAACAAATTTAAATATGTTTTAGATCCAAATATATATCCCGACACATAAAATATTAAAAACTCTGCTAAAAGTTGCATATTGTTTATCACTTTTCAATATCATACAGTGATAGTTATTTTCATCTAAGAAAATAAATATTTCAGAAACTAGTATTAAATCTCACATAATTATTTTCCTTATAAACCATAAAAATTCGTGAACAAGTTTTAAAGGTGTCCTATCTTTCAGATAAGATAGCAGCAGACAAATGCTCAGTTGGCCTCATAAATCTATTTATGGCCCATCTGATTATTTAGAGGTAGATAAAATTGTCCGACGAGAGCTAATGCATGGATATTGTTTGTGCGATTCTGCTCGGCCTGTCCTTCTTCGTAATTACATAGCAGTTCAGGAGATGTCAGGGAATTTAACTTTTCCATTACGGAGATTAGACTTCACATATTTATTTTCTTTTGTCGCAGCCATGGTAAATGAATTCCAGACATCATAAATGGACATGTAATGTCCACGGGCCTCTGAACAGTTATCTAAGGGCTGTTAGAGCCGCGGGTGGAAGAGGTGTTACTACAACGCTAGATAATAAAACAAGAGCCAGCTGCTGGCAGGCTCTCTTCCCATTTTAGCCAGCTGCTGGCAGGCTCTCTTCCCATTTTAGCCATGGGCCAATATGGGTTTGAAAAAAAGTGGCACTCTTTAATCTACATTTTAGTTTATGATGGATAGTGTTCATTGGAAATGTTGGATGTTTCAAAACCAAGTATACAAAGAAACATGTTTAACTGTTAAAATTTATCATAAAAAAATTACATTTTCAAAAAGATCGTCAATTGTTTTTCACTATAAAAATTACCTGAAAAACTCACCACGTTCATGAATAATAAAAATACTAAACCACAATAGATATGTGCACCTTGTCACCAATTATGCTATCCCATGGAACTAGGATAAGTCAATTGTTACTTCTAGTAAGGTGTGAAATAGATGATAGCTGAATTCATAATTAGAAAGTAGCATATATATTGACGTAAGACATAAAGGTACAGCGCACATGAAAATTGAAGGCATGTCCACATGGAATAAAGTGCCTCTGTTCATTGTTGCTGGACAACATATTGCAGCTAGCTGCTTGAAGCAACTGTGAAATGGATAGTCATGTGACTCTGTTCATTTATTACTGGACAGCAACATATTGTAAATAGCTGCTTGAAGCAACTGTGGAATGGACAGTCATCCACAACAGATGCTATTGTACAAATCCTAATTGATATGAAGAGAAATATGGTGAAAATTTCAGTGGGCAGAAGTATTTTGGCGTTTTTGTTATAGTGGGGTGGGTGAGCAACCGGTAGCAAATGTAAAAGAATATGCAACATAAATATATTCAACATAAACATGAATGGAACCACAGCAAAAAAGCTCACACAATATTAAAAAAATAAAAAAAATTTCACTGGAACAAACCAGTGTCAATCTTGTTATTTTTATTTTTTTTATAAAAAATGTACAAACATGAAACATCAATACTCTTAAAATAAAAAATACATTAAACAACTTTCTTTCTAAAACACACAAAATCTAGAAATTTATTTACATATTTCATTTACAAATGGAAATTACTAGTTATATAGATAATGCAATTGAAAATATCCTAACAATATCGTACTTATCCTACTTGGTCATTATATCTATCGATATTGAATCAACACCTTGCCCCTATACCAAGAAAATTTATTTCCATCTGCTACTTTAGTTAAATAATATGCACTTGTGCCTCTCCAACCTTGAATGTAATTAACTTGTTAGAGTCTACCATCTCTTTGATGTGCTTAAATTTCACCCTGATATGTTTTTTCTATCAATGAAAGTTGGAATACTTCTGCAAACTGATTACATTGATTATCAAAAGAAGTAGGCATGAGCCCATGTTCACATCCAATGTCTTTACATAATTGTTGTAGCTAAATAGCTATGTTTTTTCTATGGATGAAAGTTGGAATATTTTTGCAAACCAAGTACATTAATTATCAAAAGAAGTAGACATGGGTCCATGTTCACATCCAATGTCTCTACATATTTGTTGCAACTAAATAGTTCTCCTAGAAGCCTTTAAAGTTGCAATGTACCATTCTTTAGTACTATAATGGACAACAACTTGCTACCTCTACTTTTCCACTCACATCTATTTAAAACAACATAAATATATACACGTTACTCGACTTTGAAATTCCCATATCACTTACTCAGCCAACATCGACAAATATATGCATCTGAACTTATGTAAATCTTCCTGATAGAAATAACATATTCATTAGTTCCTTGTATGTACCTATAGATGCATTTGACAACCATCCAATGATCTTTCCCTAAATTTGCTATGTACCTACTTATAATTCTCATTACATGTGCAATATCCCATGTCATGCAAACCATTCCATACATAAGGCTACCAAATGCACTAGCATATATCACATGTTTTCATCTCTTCCTATTGCTTCTAATAGGGCTCACTTTAGTTGATAAACTTACTCCCACTTGAGATGGATTGCAAGTTTGTTTTCATTTATTCATCGTAAAGAGATCAAGTATGTTTTCTAGATACATTCTCTAGCTAATATATAACTTCCTATTTTTGTTGTATCTCTTCACCTCAATTCCCAAATAATAATACAACTCACTTAATTCATTCATGTCAAGCTCACATGAAAATTGAGGCTTAGTCTCCTTGATTAGTTGTTTACAATCACTAATCAAAATAATATCATCAACATATAAGACATGTTACATATATTAAAATATTCATAAGACATGCTACCTATAAAATATTCACTTCAAATATAAATCCAATCATCAAGCTCAAACCTTGCAACAACTTGAGAACATCACCCTTTGTCATTGTAGTGATCGTCATCCTCACTTTAGATTGGCTCTCCTTTAGCACAAAAGGGGATTCTCTTACATAAAGTCACTAATTTATGTATATTAATAAAAAAAATTGAAAATTAGATTAGTGGTGTTGATTGTTTTAGGATCTTACAATACAAATTTAGTAGAATTGAAGAGGAGAAGTTCTTTATCGTGTGGGCTATGGAGTTGGGGAAAAAATATTGCAAGTAGACATTTAATTGAATGGAAAAAATCAGCAAGGCGATCAACAATAATTCCTACCAATTACATCAATCAAATTGATGTGTAAATTGAATGAAATGTTCATAAAGATATATGTTCAACTCTAAATAATATCAACCAATATACCATGCTATCATTCATACAAATAGAATAGTGGGACATCCTTCAATGTTGAATTAGTGATTTTTTTTTTTATTAACATATCTAACTACATCAAGGCATGAAAGAGTCAATAGGTCATTGCAAATTTAATTTTTTTTAGCCAAAATCAACCCTCATAAATGGATGAAATAACTCTAAGTGAAGAGAGTACATCAACAAATTTACAATGACAACCTTGCACATCAATTCAACCTACATAAAAGAAAAATATAATGAAAGCATAAATTTTCCATGACCCCTTTTTCGCTTCCCCGAAAGGAAACTTGTACTTAGCTGATAGGGTGTTTTCTCCTCCATATAAACACACCTTGAAAATGAGAACTCTCTTTATTTTATAAAGTTCTTCCTCTAAATGACCACTAGTAAAAAATGGTTAAGTTGTGACTACATGAGCAAAAACGCTAATCAAACATTTGTCATAAGCTAAATACTAGCAAATTTGTGGAATTTTCATGTATTTTAAGTGACGCAGATATAAATTACTAACGTAAAATACTAATATATATTAAGGATAAACATATATGGCTAGTCTATCAATATGTGAGTATACGTTTGTAATACTTTTTAATTATATATGTGATCTAATTCTAGTATTAGACTTATTCTATAATGATATATCATGTTAGTTATGATTTTTCATGTTGAATTCTATTATACATGGATGTGAAGACCATGCTTCACAACACTAGACTCAATAATGTATACAATATAATTATGTATCGCATGAATTACAACTCTTAGCCCACATACTCCCAACTTAATGTTGGAGACAACTCTTAGCCCACATACTCCCAACTTAATGTCGACCACAACTAAAATCATAATTTGTTTCCAAATTATACTAGTTACTTGCAAACTAGTGAGTGCCTTGGTTAGTAGCACCCTTGACATGGAAAAAATTGCATTCTTGAATATTTTTTATAGCACCCTTGATCCACTTTATCTTATTCACAACTTCCCAATTAGATAGATTGTGAATCTTCCCTTTTATGTGATCAATTATAATATATGAGTTTAGCTCAAAATATATTTTCAACAACCCTCCTTTCAAAGATTCTATGACATGTATATAAGGAGAGCTTCTACTTCAACATAAATTCCAATTCCCAAGGGAAAGATAAAGAAAATAACAACAAAAACAACAAGAATACAAGGTGGGAGAACGATTAACATCCCACTCCCTAATTGAAGGGGAGGTACTTATCTTTAACCCAATTATATATCTAATAAAAAAGATCATATACAAAGAGAGATTTATAATCGAGGTTTATCATCAAGGGGAATATTTCACTAGAGTAACAAGGATGAGAAAATACATCTAAGAGAAAGATATATTGAGAAACAAACTAATTCATAGTGATATCCATGTAGGTATAATATATTATAATGAATATTTCCTCCAAAACTGATGCAACCCCCCTTCTCTCCTCAGGGTTATGCGACCTCTCAATCAAGGATATTCAATTTAGTGAGCCGAATTGGCTCTTCGAGCCTATTCTAGACCCTGAAATCAATTCACACATGCCCCTATTTCTTAGCTTTAAACAACGAACAAGGACCTCTGAAAAGACACAAAGTATTCCAAGAGACCCCGGGCCAAACTATGAGAAATCTCTATTGATACCCAATGATTTCGGGTCTTTTCCTCCTCCTGGTACATGTCCGAAATCACCTGAACCTTTGAGGCACTTTCCCTAGCTTCACGTGCCTTCAATTTTGATTTTCAGGCTTTAGCCTCTTTTCCTCTGGCAAAAACTGCATGTGACCGCGGGATATGACCCAACACCTACTCAAAGGACGCTTTGGAGCTTTGGGCTCCGATCATTTTCACTTCACCACTCGCCAATTTTTCTAAACTCTGAATTAGCAAAGTTTTGAAATGACGTGGGAGGGATCAACGACCCCTGTTCCTCACTGAGATCTATGACTCAGTCTCTTCCTTCAGAAATTTGGGCTTCTCCTGAATCTGCATGAACACTCCATAAACCCTCCGAAGTGGCTTTCTAACGAAGTGAACCTCTGTCTTCCACATGTCCCCTTGAAAATAAACGGTCCACTCTCTCCTTTAAGAACAATGACCCACAATAACTTCGGGCTCCGACGCTTCGTGAAATTCTGAAACAGCCACCACATGAATCCTCCAGAGCGACAAGCCTCCAAAGTACGTGATCTACTAACACCCATCCATATCCGATGGACAACTTGGATGGAATCTGGCACTCCGATCTTCATGAGTTTTCACTCCACCCAATTCCACTTTTCTCTAGAGTGTACGACCTCCCAAGTGAGGGATCCTCTGACACCTGTCCCCATGATCTGATGGTTTATATGAACTCCAATGCTCCGGCCTTCGGGAGTTGTTTCTCCAACCAACTCGCTTTTCTTCCAGAATGACTTTTCTCCAGATTGGTAGATCTTCTGCCATGCATCCTCCTTCACGGACGGTTACAATGACTTAGGGACTTTGGCCTTCGGGAGTCCTCACTCTTCCACACTCCAATTCCTTCGAAGTACTTATATTCCAGAGTGCAGGATCTAATGACACCTGTCTTCACCAATGGACGACCTAGATTTGCTTCAGCTTCCAACGAATTCCATAGTTTTTTCTACCTCCACACCTTGGATCTTCCGAAGTACTGCTGCTCCGAATTCCACAGTCCACCGACACACATCCTTTGCAATGGATGACTCAGATCTCCTCTGGATCCCTATGAATTCGGGATTTCTTCTACCTTCTGCACCCCTTTTATTTCAGAGTGCTTCCTTCCAGACTCCATGATATGATGCCACGTGCCTCCTGGCGATTGATGACCAAGATCTGCTCCACTAATTCAAGCTTCAGTAATTTTACAAACTCTTCAACTAAAATCCCCCAGAGTGTAAATCCTCTGGAGTCTCATATCTCACTCCACATGTCCCTTCCCAACATCAATGGCTAGGATGAGCTCCGGGCTTCAGAGCTTCAAAGATTTCTCACTCTGCTTATCTGAGAACTCCCAAAGTATAATTCCTTCGGAGTCTCATATCTTCCGCCACCTGTCCCTCTGGAAGATGGATGGTCCCAATCCACTTCGAGACTTTGGCAATTCTGCTCTCCTATGAACTTAAAAGGGGGTTAAATCCCATGCACTTTTCCTGGATCCAATGACTATTGGTCTATCAGGCTCAGATCTGATGGCTAGGATCTATTCCTCCTCTCCGTGTGCTCTTTATTCTATCTAGACGTAGGATTCAACCCCCTTTTAAGTTCTTGGATCCAACTATTATTGGTTTATCATGCTCAAATCTAATGGCTAGGATCTATTCCTCCTCTCTGTGTTCCCTTTATTCTATCTAGACATAGGATTCAATGGTACATATCAACTCTTCATAGATGATCTGATGGAATCTGTGGCTCCTCCCTCCTGAGATTTTTCTTTCTCCTGAATTAGAAGATTTTGAAAATGTTCAAAGGCTTCAACCTTTGATTCTCCTATGAGCTTGACTACTTTGGGTCTTGACTTTTCTTCTAGGAATGATATCCCTCCTGAGCTTTGGGAAACTTGAAGCAACTTCCCTCTTCTGCACCCACCTTGCGCTCTCTTCAGTGCGAGCCTGCACTGTCTTCACAATTTGAACCTGTAAAGGTCCTTAGCCTCTGCTCTCTATGCAGGGTCACTGTGCACACTTGCAATATCTTTCCCAAGCCTTGCACTTGCTCATATTTCTAAGTGACTCGACCCTTCTTCTCCCTCAAAGGACTTCTTGTACCCTCTTGTAAACTATACACTCTTCTTCTTGTTCTTTTGAACTTGGGTTATGTTCAAACCTACACACACTCCTTGTGCTTGTATGAATATTCAGACTTTCTCAACACTTGTCTAAGTGTTGGCTTGGTGCAATCGTTGCATAGGTCTTCCTCCTAGATCTTAATCTCTTTCAGGTTCAATAATGCACCCCTTGCATCCGCTCAATGAAAACTTGCAGATCTCCTCCTTATAATCTAAGAAGTTGATTGTCTCCTTGTGCACACTTGTGCTCACTCTATGCACTCCTTGCAGAGATTCACCCTGAGAGTGTTCAAAAGCTCTATTTCTCCATAACTTCACCAATACTTAATATAAGTATTGGTCCTGTGAACTCCTTTCACTTGCTCAAAGCACTCCTTTCTGAATTTAAAGAGTTTTCAACAACTCTGTAGTGTCTCCTCCTTGAAAACATTCTTTCTTTGAACTCGAAACAAAGTTCTCTTGTGCACTCCTTGTACCCTCTCAATGCCCACCTGGCAGATCTCTATAGAGTATTCAACAACTCTGCCTTCTATGCCTTCTCTGCACGGTTTTTCCTCCAAGGTGTTCAGTAACCTTGAGGCTCCTCCTGATTTTGTAAACTATTCTGGTGTTCCCTCCAGGCACATTTTCCTTTGAATTCGATTTGAAATGCAGATGCACACTCCTTGCGCTGGCTCACAGGGTTTTCAATACTCTATCGTGCACTCCTTTCACTTAGCCTAAAGAACCCAAAACAACCCAGCAAGCTCACAAACAGATAGTGAAGTCTATGTTATCCTTGCATATGAAACTTATCTCATACATCTGCAACATGTATTCATAAACACACATATGGCATTCATAAAACACAGGGAAACATACACAAAATCATATGCATGAAAAATGCTATCTTTGTTTTAATATGAACATCAATTACAATATGTGGAATCTCAGACTGCAAAAAAGTCTCGACACTCTCCTTCTTCTCCTTCTCTTATAATCTGAATAATTGATTACAAGGATATTTACAAAAGAGGGGATCCTCGAGCCTTTTCTCCAAACTACACTAGTGGTGTCTAATCACCATTTACGACACTTATCTACTGAGGCTTATTACAATAAATGAAAATATAGTCCAAATCGGATCTAGATCAACCTACAGTCAACCATTAAAGGTGACCTTAACTACAACCTATACAAAGGCATGACTCGAATCTTCTCAAGCCTTACAACAATTAATTGTTTTAAATTACATTGAATTTTAAATTCAAGTAAAAATGAAAGGGTTGGTGCCTCTCTCCCTTCCTGAATGCGCGTTGATGTGATGAATAGTTTATGCTTGATGAGGTGGAAAGGATTCTCTTGCATCATACTTCACTGCTGGGAAAATCATGAGTTGTTGCTCATGAGCTCCTCTACTCTGCTGTTGAAATCCTTTTGGATCCCAAACTTTTCTCTAGAGTTGTCCACCTACTCCTCTGCTATTTTGTTGTTGTTTCTTCTTCCCTGCTACTACTGCAGGTTCTCCTCTATTCAACCTCCTCCTGTTGACAACTTCTTCTGCTAACTTCATCATCATCTCTTTGACCTCCTCAATCACCTCCTCCAGCTGCTCTACCACCTCACTCCTTGGAAGTCTTCTATGCTTCACTTCCTCTTGCTGATCTAAGGGAATATCATCCTAATCTTCCATGTTTCTCTATCACTTGTGGCCTTGAATTGCCAATTCACTGTAGACTCCAATTCTATAGGCTCCTTACTAAGTTGTTGCTCAGCTATCTCCTCTGACAGATTAGCTTCTTCCAGTTCTCCTGCTGTTATATATCCAGTTTCATCCAGCTGCTCCTTGAACTGGAATTCTTCTCCATTTTATTCCAAATTAACCTGTTGGATGTGCTGACTTTTCACTATCACCCCTCTCTCTAGTGCTTCCAATTCCTTGTACATATCAACAAATTCCATGCTATATGCTTCCTCTTCTACTGGAGGATTCAATGCTATAGTCTGTTGAGGGGTCCTAAATCCCTTTAACTCAATAGTAGGAACCAAACCCGCCACCTAGGCCCAATTAGACTCTGCAGCATTTAGTGGTGGAATGGTTCTCTAAATCTTGCGATCTGATCGATTAATTGATGGGATTTACGTTTTCTTGTGAAGGCTCCTCCTTCAGTTCATACGTTCTATTTTTGTATTTTCTCTTATTTGTGGGATCAATAGAAGATAAAATCTGATATAAACCAACTAGGTAACAAAGTGGGAAAGCTTAAGTACTGGAGAAGGCTAAGCTTTGGATAACCCTTTCACTCTATCATGCAGACAATGATTCTCTACCACAAGCATAGTACTAATACACTAAACTGTTGGTGTTCCAATTATTGACTGAGGTGTGATTATCAGAAGAAAACATATATGCAATAAATGATGACAAGAAAAGTAAGTCCCTTAACTCTAATCATCAATCACATACTAACACAATGATTTATTTTTCATCATTAAAGATAAGAACTGTAAAAACATTGAATCAGATAACTTATCAATAGATTTAGAAGCTCTTACTCATTATAGCATCCATTCATGAGATGAAATCATAAATAATTCTTATTCATATCCAAGCACACACACTTTTGATGAAAAATACAAACTTGTCTCTGGTCCTAAACAAGACTTCTCAATTAAGGTAGCTCCGAAATAGTTCTTTACAAATCCAAAAAATGAGGGTCTTTGCAACAACCATTGACCTTTGCTAATAGGTCTAGACTCAATCTTCCTATTTATAGCATACCATTAACTAAAAATAACTATTAAAAGTGTAGCTAAGTAAAACAAAACTCGCCACATGGCACTTTCTTCTATCAGTCTTCAAAGAGTCATCAAATGATCTCACTTGAGTGGATGACTCTTCTCGTACTCCGACCATTTGATGAAGATATCCTTGCATGTGTTAGCATATAGGAACCTATGTTGTTCCATTGGGGCCAAAAGGATCTCTCTTATCTCTACTTCCCATGCCCAATACTTGACTATTATG
>JASDQU010101860.1:0-13550 GCA_032191745.1 Picea mariana
TATGTGTTGATTCCCTTCCATTCACCATGGCTCTAGTGTTAAGGATTGAGCTGAATGGAATTCAAACCCTGCTATCATATGATAACGCCAGGGATGATTTAGAAAGGAACGGTTGGCATTTGTTCATCGAAAAATTTAAGGGTTTCAATCTTCGAGTTGCCCAAGAGTTTGCATTGACCTTCGATGGCTGCAGGGAAAAGATAGGTGACGTGCAGTTAGAGGTAGCAGAAGAGTTCTTAATCCAAGCCACGGGTTTGCCAGCTATCGGGCAAAATTGGTTCAAGAATGCAAAAGTTGAAGAGGTCCCCTGGACTTTGATGTTCACCTCATGAAAAATTACTAGTTGCGATCGAGGTATGCCAGTCTCATCCCTAAAACCTAGGTGGCATGATCTACTTACTATTGTAAAGCAATTCATTATGTGTGAAGGAAGATTCGGATTAGTTTTCCTCTATCATCTGCGCTTGCTTATGAGTTTCATTGGCTTCCCGTTGAATATGCCCTACTTCCTGCTTAGAAGTCTATATAATATGGGTAAACGATTTAGGAAGCAGAGGTCTGATTTGAGTTTATTTCACCATGGGCTCATTAAAATTATCCTTGTGCACCAGTTGCAATTACAAAATAATTGTTGGGATGCATTTATTTCACGAAATGGATTTGGTAACAGTGAGTTGGGACATGTAGATAAACTGGTCATTGTTGAAACCCTTGTGAACACTACAGCCTCTCCCCCACCATTCCTGCCCTGTGATCTTTCCTCTAATAATGAACCCTTGACCTACCCTGATGTCACTCGACAGGACAATCAACAAGGTTCACATCCAAAGGATAACACTAAAAATGTTATGAAACCTACAGGGAAGAAGCTCAAGGGCAGTGTCGATGTTAATTTCAAGAATAAAAGGGTTGGTTGTTTGATTTCACGAAGTGTTCAGAATAAAATCAAACCCTGTGAAAACATAAAAAACACGATTGAAGTAAGTGAAGACTCAGATTCAGAAATTGAGAAGTTTTTGGCTGAAGAAGATCCCATGTCATACGGGCTCTATCTTGATACACCCTATGACTATGTAAACAACCTGCCTCCATGTCTAAAGGACCCAAAATTCTCGGGCATTCAACTCTGTGATAAACCTACCTTTCACGTGGACGATTCTCCAACCCTTAATGCTATCAGTGCCAATGCATAGTCCCTACAACCACAGTGTGATGAGTGTCGATCTTGGATAGACAAGTATTATACTGATGTGCCTCTGCTACAGTCACGACTTAAATATTTAAAAGACCAAGTGGATTTGTTGACAAACGAGAACAATAGACTCCAATCCATAACCCAAGCAAAGGAGAAACGCTTAAAAACTACAGGATCTGTCATTTTCAAGAATGTAGAGGTAGCAATAGCTATCGTAAACTCCAAGATTTCTTGATATGTTTTAATTCCATGATTTGAGGTATGATGTTTTTAAATTTTAGCATGATTTTGTCACTCTCAAGTTAGGATATATGATTTGATTGAACATATTATCTCTCTTATAAAGATTAGTTTGTTTTGTTTATTGAATAAAATATGATTGTAGTTGTTATTATAACTAGCTACATAATCGTAAGATTCTGTAGCCAGTTAGAAAAATTTGAATTGCTTGATTTGACAATTGAAAACATATCTAAAATCTTCCCATTTTTCATTTGTTTTCAATAACCCATGATTTCCAAGGAGATATGAGGCACTATTGAGATCTCCCAGCCATATCAACTTTGTGTTTTTAGTAAATAGATTAGGTTGTTGGTATTTTTATTCAATGAAATCAGGGTGGTTGCATCCCCCATATTTTTGAAACAAACTTGATCTTATCAACATGAAACAGTTGTGTTTCCTGAAAACTAAATAAACCTATTATTTTGTAAACATTAATCATCTCAGCCTAGGGAAAGACTATGGATTTTTCATTTACAGACTTGAATGGAATATAATACTCGTCACAGCTTTAGCTTTTCCGTATTGTGGTTTTATTCAAGTCATGTTTATTTCGATTTGTAAATAGATTATGATTGCTTTCGCTGTTATGGTTTACTACAAGTTGATTGAATAAAAGTTTATATATTATCCATATTTCATGTTCCAGATTTAACACACAATAATCATTTGTTCAATTTGAATTAAGAGGTTTATCTCTAATTTTGATCAAATGTTTATACGCAAGTTCTGACAGGAAGAATTATCTTATTGTGGTTGCTTGTAAGATTATAATATTACTGTGACTACATCTGTTATATGTTCTGTTGTTATGATTCAAACTTCATCATTGTTGCTTCACATTTATTAGCAACAATTTCAGGATCTGTCGCGGGTTTACCTCGTCAGATAAGGTGACTGGATGCTACACATCGAACAGATATTGGATGCGACAACAAGTTAGCTTGTTATTTGATTTCATTAGCATAATAAATATAGAAGTTCCTTGTAGTTAAAACACTTTTACCATCTGCTATTTCTTTTGTTTAATTAGACAGTTTGATATTCGATTTCCTTTATATAAACATTATAAGAAAGCAAATCAAAAAGATCAGATAATAGTTTTACTGTTGTTTAAAAATCAATTTACATTCGATTTTCACGGATTTAGATTAAAATTCGTATTTTGTACATATTATATATAGAAATAGAATTATTTGTATATATTGTGTATATGATAAGTAGAGTTATTTTATAAGTATTAATTCGTTAAACTACAGATATACATTAGATGTATGTATATTTATTAACGATTGTTATTTATTAGGTCTTTGTTTTTCCTTTAGTTATGTTTTCACTTTCTTTAGGACTTAGATCAGCCAATGGAGCCGCTAAACCCGTCGGAGTGAATTAATCCAAACAGCTTGGGTTAATTGGACAACCCCAGACTGGATTCACTCCTCCAGTTGACGAGCGGTCAATTTCTCCCGTCAAAAAATGACGCTAAAAGGAGGGCCTGAAAACTATTAATGGCACGAGGAGGTTGTAAGACTCCTCTCCCACCTACCCACTCACCTATAGTAACTAGAAGTCATTCATACGACAACTTTGTCCCTCAAACAACAACCACATCAAACGACGATCTACGGATCACGGTTGAACCAGTAACTCCAAATCCTTTGGGTGGTGATATACAAGAGATTGTTCGTCAATATCTCATAAGAACACACAATGCCTTAGCCCGTATAAGACAACCAAACTGACCTTTGAATCAACCATTAGACTTCTTTGATATCAGAGAACAATTTGGAGGTACTGACCTTACCTTAAACCCTACAGATCCAATCCTCACTCCTGCAGCAGGAGGATCTGGTATTCCACCATCACCACCTCCTTCATCTCCTTCTCCTTCTGAAGAAGAATCCTCTGACGAAGGCAGTTCCTCATCCCAGCTTTCGACACCACCCACACCTATGGAAAATGCACACAATCCGGCTAGACCCTAGCTCGACCAAGATGCAGTGGCCATACCTGGGCCTCAGCATCCTTTGCACAAACACCCAGAGAAATGGCTCCCTAAATTTGACCCAGATTCCAAACAGATCACTGAAGATCATATCAAAAAGTTTATGTTAGCCATTAGACTCCGTAGTGTCGAGAACGAAGACGTAGTCTGTAGATTGTTTCCCTACACCTTTGAAGGCAATGTCTCTACCTGGTACTTTACCCAACAGCCCCACACCATCGTGTCATGGGAGAAATTTGAATCTTGTTTCCTTGAGAAGTTTGGAGATGACAAGTCTCCTGAAGTTCTAGTCATGGAGCTTTCTAGTTTAAAAATGAACCACAAAGAAAATATCAAAGACTTTAATCAAAGGTTCCTCACACTAAAGAACAGAATCCCTACGGATTTGATGCCTGCCGAGAATCTTATTGTCGCATACTACATGAAAGAATTACATCAAAACATAGCCATTTGGGTAAAGAGATACAAGAAATCCATGTTGTTAGAAGCCTTCAAAGAGGCCAGTCAGATCGAGAAAGACATTCTCAGTTTAAAAGACACTACTAGCAACGAGATAGAGACTAGTTCATCTTCCAAAAAGAAAATCAAAATCCTTCCTAGACCTTCCCAAAACAAGGCTGAACCTGAGAGTTCGGATTTAGAAAACTTACAGAAAGTCATTCGGAAATTGTCCAATCAAGTTATAGATTTGAAAAGATTGGTTGAAGAAGCTTCTTCGAGCAAAGGGCCCTACAAACCCCCTTTTAGGAAGCCTTTTCCCACCAACCGACCTAATTCAAATACTGAAGGTCTAAATCTAGAAAGCCTGCAATTTACTATTCAAACGATCCTAAAAGCACACGATAACTTGATTCCTCCCAAGATTCCTGAAGAAGTAGCTGAACAAGAGATGGTAGGAGAAGATGAATCCTCTCTAAACATCTTTGGACATTTTTCGGATAACATCTTTCAAGCTAATTTCGAAACA
Organism: Picea mariana; assembly: GCA_032191745.1. NCBI lineage: Eukaryota > Viridiplantae > Streptophyta > Pinopsida > Pinales > Pinaceae > Picea > Picea mariana. The sequence goes on from JASDQU010101860.1 coordinate 4,450, forward strand.
GTGCACCATTACAATACTAGGAGCAAGATATCGAATAAGCCTTCTTCTGAAATCACTACAACTTTGCCTCAAAAACAGTCTAAATCAATTGAGACTAAATAGAATTTAGTAAACCCAAGTTTAGATTATGATTTGGTTGAGGATCTAAAAAATTCTAGGGCTAACATTTTTGTTTACGAATTATTAAAATTCCCTTTTCTTCTGCAAAAAATGCTGCAGAATATTGCAGAGAACAACAAAAATAGCAATCCGAACCGTAACAAAGGTGTTCAAAACAACCCCAAAATTCCTCAGAAGGTCTCCACCAAAACTACATCCAAGCCTCATGATAAAAGAGACCTTCTTGTAAATAATGGAACAAATGTAGATAAACCAGTTTCAGAGGTTGCGAGTAAAAAACAACAAACTTTCACAGTTAATACTCGCAGAAATGTCCCTCCATTTTTGTTAACTTTTGAAATTTTCAATAGGAATGTACATAACTGTATAGTAGATTCAGGTGCGTCATCTAACGTAATGCATTGGTCTATTAGTCAAAAGATTAATGCTGAAATTCAACCATCCATCTTGAAAATTATCCAGCTTGATCGAACTAGTGTTAAAGTGATAGGCAAATTAAGAAATGTGCTTATAAGATTGTCGTTTAATCCTAAAGTTCATCAAGTGATTGATATTATTGTTGTAGATATCCCTAAAGTTTATGATTTGTTTTTAAGTAGAGATTGGTCAGAACAATTACATGACTATTTTGCGACAGATTGGTCTCACTTGTGGCTACCCGAGAATGGAAAGCCCAACAGAATCAAGGTAAATCGTGAACATTATCTGAAGTTCACGGTGGTTGATTTAAATGATCCCAATGAACCATTCACTCCTTCTGCCAATTCACCGCAAATACAAGGTATGGATACCTTTTTTGGAAATTTTATGGCCGAAACTTCTACCATCACTGATCCAAAACAACAATCTCAAGTTATGACATGCACCCAGTCAACAGTCTTCTTTCGGTGGTCACATGCACCCGACGAAAATCAAATATGGTCTCTTTACTTTGATGGGTCAAAATCTAAGGAAGGAGCTGGTGCAGGTTGCATGATCATCGATCTGGCAGGTAACAAGACTCTGATTGCTTGTCGGTTAGAATTCAAATGTACAAACAATATAGTCGAATATGAGGCACTCCTACAAGGCCTCAGAAAAGCATTAAATTTGAACATTCGAAATTTGACTGTCTTTGGTTATTCAGAAATCGTGGTTAGACAGGTAAAAAATTATATCCACTGTTTATCTCCACACCTTAAAATCTATCAAACTGAGGTATAGAATTTGATGAACAAGTTTTCTACATTTAACATAAATTCTATTCCTAGATTTAATAATTCGGAAGCTGATTTGTTCGCTAACGTCGCTTCAAAAATTTTTCCTGCAGAAGGCTTATCTCCAAATTCATTTTCCGTTGAACTGTTGTTCAAACCATCCGTCCTAGACAACATCATGAATTGGAGAGTCTTCTATGACGATCAACAGCTTATAAGTTTTTTGCATATGGAAGAAACTTTCCAGGGCGCGGTGATCGACGAAGGTACCCATGACGAAAATCTTCGTGACTTTACGGTAATACTAGATCCGAGATCTCCAGAATCTTCATCAGAAATGGTAAACTCTATCCCGAAATCTATGGTTAGATTAGAAAAATTTTATGATCTTCATGACAAGTTCAGAAAATCTGTGAACTGTAAAACGAATAGTTCCTCCTTGACGCATGAAAAAGTAAATTTGGGAACTAAAGACAATCCACAGTGCATTAATTTAGGGTTGGGGTGTTCTGAGAAAGAAAATGTAGCATTTGTTAAGTTGTTTAAGGAATTCAAAGATGTTTTTTCCTGGACATACGACGACCTAAAAACCTTTGATCCTAACATCATACAACACATTATTCCCATGAAACCCCAAACCCAACCTTTTCAACAAAAGTTAAGGAAAATGCACCCAAAACTCGAACCAACGGTCAATAAGGAATTAAACAAACTCCTGAACGCTGAGATAATCTTCCCAGTTAGGCACACACAATGGGTCTCTAATCTTGTCCCTGTCAGAAATAAGAGTGGTGAAATCCGACTATGTGTCGATTTCCAAAATCTTAACCGAGTGTCTGATAAAGACAACTACCCTGTCCCTCCCATGGAATAGATCTTTCAACAAGTATCTGGTTTTGAAAGATTATCCTCGTTGGATGGTTTTTTAGGGTACAACTAAGTTCTTATGTCTCCTCCAGACCAACTCAAAACCACCTTCCGCACTCTTTGGGGCACCTATGCTTATAAAAAGATGCCCTTTGGACTCATAAACGTCGGTGCCACTTTCCAGAGTGCGATGGACGTTGCTTTTCGAGGCTTAATAAATCAATCTGTAGTAGTTTACCTAGATGACGTAACTGTCTTCTCGAAAAATAAAGATGATCATCTAGCTCATTTAAGATCCGTTCTACAGCGATGTCGTAAGTACAACATTTCTTTGAATCCTAAAAAATCTATTTTCGCAGTAGAATAAGGTAAACTCTTCGGATTCATTATATCGAGTGAAGGGATGATTATTGACCCTGAAAGAGCTCAATTCATTTTGAAACTGCCCCCTCCCTCGTCAAAAAATTCCATGCAATCTTTCTTAGGTCAGATAAACTTTGTTAGGAGATTCATCCCTAGCTTTTCAGAAATGGTGAGACCATTACAAAACCTAATAAAAAAAGATGTACAATACCATTGGGGACCTTTAGAAAGCTAGTCTTTTGATTCAATAAAAAAGACCATAATAGACGCTCCTTCTCTAATGAGCCTCGACTTTTCGCAAGACTTCACCCTCTATATGTTTGCCTCCGACTGATCTTACACTGTTGTCATAACTCAAAAGAACGCTGAAAACAACGAGGTCTCAATCGCCTTTATGAGTTCAGCCTTCAAGGGGGTGGAACTTAATTACCCAGCAGTAGATCAACAAGCCTATGCTATTTTCAAAGCAGTAAAATACTTTTGATCTTATCTGTTGAAATTTAGGACGAAAATCATTGTCCCTTACCCAACTGTCAGAAATTTGTTAGTACAGAAAGAACTAGGCGAAAAAAGGGCAAACTAGGTCGCATCCTTGCAAGAATATGATATAGAAATCACCCCAGCACAAATTGTAAGAGGCCAAGGTTTATGTAAGTTGGTTGTCGATTCAGCTATAAGACAACAAGAAGAAACTGATATGTTAAATCCAGGACAACACTATCAAAATCAAATCTATTGTGCGTAAAACCATGTTAGTCCGTGGTACAATGACATAAAATTCTGTCTTATACATGGATCAACCCCTCGTCACCTTGATCCCACAAAAAAGAGAGCACTAATATTAAAATCTGCTTCTTTTCAGCTGATTAATAGTATTTTGTTCCGTCAAAATTTTGATGGAGTACTTATGCGCTGCCTTGAAAAGGATGAAGCAGAAAAAATCTTATTGGAATTGCATGCAAGAGAAGCTGGTGGGCATTTTGGTGGAGACACCACTGCCCATAAAATATTAAGAGCAGGTTATTAATGGCCTACCATTTTTAAATATGCTCATGCATTATGTCGCAAGTGTGTGATTTGTCAAAAAGCATCTGGACGGATACAGAAACCAACTTTCCCTTTGCAACCAGTTTCGGTAGACTCCCCTTTTTAGCAATGGGGTCTAGATATTATAGGCCCAATCAATCCGCCATCCTCGCAGCAGCATAAATATATCATAACAACCATGGATTACTTCACCAGGTGGTCTGAGGCTGCCCCATTAAAAGCTGTAAATACCAGCCAGGTAATATTCTTCTTGAATTTAAATATTATTACTCATTTCAGTATCCCTGAATGCCTGGTATTTGATAATGCTTCTTATTTTTTGTCTCTTGAAATGAATGATTTCGCTCTAGAAAAATGAATTAAATTAAAGTACTATGCCAGCTATTACCCCCAAGGCAACGATTTGGCAGAATCAACTAATAAAAATCTGATCAAAATTGTCAAGAGAACGGTCTTTGAAAACCATAAAAATTGGCATAACACATTGTTAAACGCAATCTGGGCTGATAGAGTAACTCCTAAAACTGTTGTGGGTAACTCACATTTCTTTCTCGTTTACGGCAGGGAGGCGATTCTTCCACCACATGTACTTCTTCCATCTCTGTAGTTATCGCAGAAGGTACATGAAGAAGACTGTCCCCCTTTGAAGAGTCGAATTAACTCTTTGTTAAAATTAAAAGAAGTGAGGGCTCAAGCGAAACGGAAATTGGATCAACATCAACTCATTGTTAAAAACTAGTTTGATTCCAATTTTCGTTTCGCTTGAGCCCTCACTTCTTCTAATTTTAACAAAGCGTTAATTCGACTTTCCAAAGGGGGACAGTCTTCTTCCTGTACCTTCTGCGATAACTGCAAAGATGGAAGAAGGACATGTGGTGGAAGAATCGCCTCCCTGCCGTAAATGAGAAAGAATGGTGAGTTACCCATAGCAGTTTTAGGAGTTACTCTATCAGCCCAGATTGCATTTAACAATACGTTATGCCAATTTTTATGGTTTTTGGAGACCGTTCTCTTGACAATTTTGATCAGATTTTTATTAGTTGATTCTACCAAACCGTTGCCTTGGGGGTAATAGCTGGCAGAGTACTTTAATTTAATTCCTTTTTCTAGAGCGAAATCACTCATTTTAAGAGACGAAAAATAAGAAGCATTATCAAATACCATGCATTCAGGGATACCGAAACGAGTAATAATATTTGAATTCAAGAAGGATATTACCTGGTTGGTATTTACAGCTTTTAATAGGGCAACCTCGGACCACCTGGTGAAGTAATCTATGGTTGTTATGATATATTTATGCTGTTGTGAGGATGGTAGATTGATTGTGCCTATAATATCCAGACCCCACTGCTGAAAATGGGAGTCTACTGAAACTGGTTGCAAAGGAAAAGATGGTTTCTGTATCCGTTCGGATGCTTTTTGACAAATCACACACTTGCGACATAAAACATGAGCATATTTAAAAAGGGTAGGCCAGTAATAACCTACTCTTAATATTTTATGGGCAGTGGTGTCTCCACCGAAATGCCCACCAGCTTCTCCTGCATGCAATTCCAATAAGACTTTTTCTGCTTCATCATTTTCAAGGCAGCGCATAAGTACTCCATCAAAATTTTGACGGAACAAAATACCATTAATGAACTGAAAAATAAGCAGATTTTAATCTTAGTGCTCTCATTTTTATGGGATCAAGGTGACGAGGGGTTGATCCGTGTATAAGACATAATTTTATGTCATCGTACCAGGGACTAACAGGGTTTTGCGCACAACAGATTTGATTTTGATAGTGTTGTCCTAGATTTAACATATCAGTTTCGTCTTGCTGTCCTACAGCTGAATCGACAACCAACTTGCATAAACCTTGGCCTCTTACAATTTTTGCTGGGGTGATTTATATATCATATTCTTGTAAGGATGTGATCTAGTTTGCCATTTTTTTGCCTAGTTCTTTTTGTACTAACAAATTTCTGACAGTCAGGTAAGGGACAATGATTTTCGTCTTAGATTTCAACAGATAAGATTGAAAGTGTTTTACTGCTTTGAAAATAGCATAGGCTTGTTGATCTACTGCTAGGTAATTAAGTTTCGCCCCCTTGAAGGCTGAACTCATAAAGGCGATTGAGACTTCATTGTTTTCAGCATTCTTTTGAGTTAGGACAGCAGCGTAAGATCGGTCGGAGGCAAATGTGTAGAGGGTGAAGTCTTGCGAAAAGTCGAGGCTCATTAGATAATGAACGTCCATTATGGATTTTTTTATTGAATCAAAAGCCTGGCTTTCTAAAGGTCCCCAATGGTACTGTACATCTTTTTTTATTAGGTTTTGTAATGGTCTCACCATTTCTGAAAAGCTAGGGATGAATCTCCTAACAAAGTTTATCTGACCTAAGAAAGATTGCATGGACTTTTTTGATGAGGGAGGGGGCAGTTTCAAAATGATTTGAGTTCTTTCAGGGTTGATAATCATCCCTTCACTCGATACAATGAATCCGAGGAGTTTACCTTGTTCTACTGCGAAGATAGATTTTTTAGGATTTAAAGAAATGTTGTACTTACGACATCGCTGTAGAACGGATCTTAAATGAGCTACATGATAATCTTTATTTTTCAAGAAGACAGTGACGTGATCTAGGTAAACTACTACAGATTGATTTATTAAGCCTCAAAAAGCGATGTCCATCACTCTCTGGAAAGTGGCACCGGCGTTTATGAGTCCAAAGGGCATATTTCTATTAGCGTAGGTGCCCCATGGAGTGCGGAAGGTGGTTTTGAGTTGGTCTGGAGGAGACATAAGGACTTGGTTGTACCCTTGTTCCATGGGAAGGACAGGGTAGTTGTCTTTATCAGACGCTCGGTTAAGATTTCAGAAATCGACACATAGTCGGATTTCACCACTCTTCTTTCTGACAGGGACAAGATTAGAGACCCATTGTGTGTACCTAACAGGGAATATTATCTTAATGTTTAGGAGTTTGTTTAATTCCTTCTTGACCGTTGGTTCGAGTTTTGAGTGCATTTTCCTTAACTTTTGTTGAAAATGTTGAGTTTGGGGTTTCATGGGAATAACGTGTTGTATGATGTTAGGATCAAATGTTTTTAGGTCTTCGTATGTCCAGGAAAAAACATCTTTGAATTCCTTAAACAACTTAATAAATGCTACATTTTCTTGCTCAGAACACCCCAACCCTAAATTAATGCATTGTGGATTGTCTTTAGTTCCTAAATTTACTTTTTTATGCGTCAAGGAGGAACTATTCATTTTACAGTTCACATATTTTATGAACTTGTCATGAAGATCATAAAATTTTTCTAATCTAACCATAGATTTCGGGATAGAGTTTACCATGTCTAATGAAGATTCTGGAGATCTTGGATCTGGTATTACCGTAAAGTCATGAAGATTTTCGTCATGGGTACCTTCGTCGATCACCGTGCCCTGGAAATTTTATTCCATATGCAGAAAACTTATAATTTGTTGATCGTCATCGAAGACTCTCCAATTCGTGATGTTGTCTAGGACGGACGGTCTGAACAACAGTTCGATGGAAAATGCATTCAGAGATAAGCCTTCTGCAGGAAAAAGTTTTGAAGCGACGTTAGCTAACAAATCAACTTTCCAATTATTCAATCTCGGAATAGAATTTATGTTAAATGAAGAAAACTTGTTCATCAAATTCCATACCTCAGTTTGATAGCTTTTAAGGTGCAGAGATAAACAGTGGATAGAATTTTTTACCTGTCTAACCACGATTTCCGAATCACCAAAGACAGTCAAATTTTGAATGTTCATATCTAATACTTTTCTGATGCCTTGCAAGAGTGCCTCATATTCGACTGTATTGTTTGTACATTCGAATTATAAACGGAAAGCAATCAGAGTCTTCTTACCTGTCGGATCGATGAGCACGCAACCTGCACCCGCTCCTTCCTTAGATTTTGACCCATCAAAGTAAAAAGACCATGTTTGATTTTCGTCGGGTGCATGTGACCACCGAGAGAAGACTGTTGACTGGGTGCATGTCATAACTTGAGATTGTTGTTCCGGATCAGTGATGGTAGAAGTTTCGGCCATGAAATTACCGAAAAAAGTATCCATACCTTGTATTTCCGGTGAATTGACAGAATGAGTGAATGGTTCATTGGGATCATTTAAATCAGTCATCGTGAACTTAAGATAACGTTCACAATTTACCTTGATTCTGTTGGACTTTCCATTCTCGGGCAGCCACAAGTGAGACCAATCCATCGCAAAATAGCCATGTAATTGTTCTGATCAATCTCTACTTAAAAACAAACCATAAACCTCAGGGATATCTACAACAATAATATCAATCACTTGACGAACTTTAGGATTAGACCACAATCTTAAAAGCATATTTCTTAATTCGTCTATCAATTTAACACTAGTTCGATCAAGCTGGATAATTTCCAAGCTGGATGGTTGAACTTCGGCATTAATATTTTGACAGACAGACCAAGGCATTACGTTAGATGACGCACCTGAATCTACCATACAATTATGTACATTTCTATTGAAAATTTCAAAAGTTAACAAAAATGGAGGGACATTTCTGCGAGTATTAACGGTGGAAGTTTGTTGTTTTTACTTGCAGCCTCTGAAACTGGTTTATCTACATTTGTTACATTATTTACAGGAAGGTCTCTTTTATCATAAGGCTCGGATGTAGTTTTGGCGGAGGCCTTTTGAGGAATTTTGGGGCTGTTTTGAACACCTTTGTTACTGTTCTAATTGTTATTTTTGTTGTTCTCTGCAATATTCTGCAGCATTTTTTGCAGAAGAAAAGAGAATTTTAATAATTCGTAAATAGAAGTGTTAGCCCTAAGATTTTTTAGATCCTCAACCAAATCATAATCTAAACTTGGGTTTACTGAATTCTGTTTAGTCTCAATTGATTTACACTGTTTTGGAGTCAAAGTCGTAGTGATTTAAGAAGAAGGCTTATTTGTTGTCTTGCTCCTAGTATTGTAAGGGTACATTGTTTCGAAATTAGCTTGAAAGATGCTATCTGAAAAATGTCCAAAGATGTTCGGAGAGGATTCATCTTCTTCTACCGTCTCTTGTTCAGCGACTTCTTCAGGAATATCGGGAGGAATCAAGTTATTGTGTGCTTCTAGGATCATTTGAATAACAAATTGCAGGCTTTCTAGATTTAGACCTTCAGTATTTGAATTAGGTCGGTTGGTGGGAAAAGGCTTCCTAAAAGGGGGTTTGTAGGGACCTTTGCTCGAATAAGCTTCTTCAGCAGAGCTTTTCAAATCTATAACTTGATTGGACAATTTCTGAACAACTTTCTGTAAGTTTTCTAAATTCGAACTCTCAGGTTGAGCCTTGTTTTGGGAAGGTCTAGGAAGGATTTTGATTTTCTTTTTGGAAGATGAACTAGTCTCTATCTCGTTGCTAGTAGTGTCTTTTAAACTGAGAATGTCTTTTTCGATCTGACTGGCCTCTTCGAAGGCTTCTAACAACATGGCTTTCTTGGATCTCTTTAC
>JASDQU010101860.1:19011-33574 GCA_032191745.1 Picea mariana
TTTGTATATATTGTGTATATGATAAGTAGAGTTATTTTATAAATATTAATTAGTTAAACTACAGATATACATTAGATGTATGTATATTTATTAGCGATTGTTATTTATTAGATCCTTGTTTTTTCTTTAGTTATTTTTTCACTTTCTTTAGGACTTAGATCGGCCAACGGAGCCGCTAAACCCGTCGGAGGGAATTAATCCAAATGGTTTGGGTTAATTGGACAACCCTGGACCAGATTCACTCCTCCAGTTGATGAGCGGTCAACTTCGCTCGTCAACACGACCTGCTTAACGGACTTACACCCTGGTGCAAGCTCCCACACATAATCGTGGGTATACCCTCCAAGGAGCCCGAGTGAGTTTGGCCAACGTCGATTCCAAGTACTATGAAGACTTGCCCCTCCAAAGTCACCTTGTGTAAAAACCCTAAAGAGATAGGCCACTAAGGTTACCAATTACTACAGTGATTCCTAGGGAAACAGTCGACAGTTCGATCCACGCGCAAGGGCAGGGTAGCTAGCCCGAAATTAACTTGAAAGGCTTCCACTCATCATTGTGGGTATACTTTCAAGCGACCCCCATAATACATGCAATCTCTATACCAAGACCAACAACGCAGGGTGAGTAACTCTGCCAGTTTCAATGCGACTTCGTGATTGACCCTTGTGTTAGAAGGGCTTCCCAGGACAAAATGTAATAAGTGGATTTAACTGCTCCCTAACTCAAGATTCTATGTTTGTTTGCAACTTTAGAAAGTTATCTTTCACACCTATTCCAAAGCCCTACAACTAATCTAATGTAGGTTTGCTACCAGAAAGTATAAAAAATGTCTAATCAATTTTTTATAAGCGTTTTATTTTATGGCTGTTGTTACTTAAGAGGAAAATGGCGTGAACAATATGGTGTTTTGACCAACTCGAAATTTATGCAAAGAGATAAAGATGCAATCTTTTCATTTCGATGAAAGTTATGCTACGAGAAGGAGAAAACATTTATCATTCCCAGATGCACAATGCCCCAAATTATACTAAACTCACTAATATCAAGATTTTCAAGAAATGAGATAAATAGACTGTACACCAATACACGATTCAGGGCCCCCCAAAAAATCATGCAATTTCACTACTTCAAATGCAAATATGCCCCCAATCTAATGCAAAGAAAAAAATAAGATTTTTGTTTCAAAAATAGATAAAAGCAATAGCAAATCACTTCAAAACAAAAAACAACCCAAACAAAATTTCTCTTTTACTGCGAATTATTAAAAAAAAAATATATTCTTTTCACTAAACAATTCTAAAGAAAAACAAGGCTTTATAACTGAAAGACACTCAAAGGAAGAGATCAAATCTTTCAAAAGAAAACAAAGCAAAGATGGTTAAAAGCAGCTCAAAAACTATCAAGTGGACTGTAAACAAATCATAATCAAACACAAAAATTCACCCCAAAACCAAATCCAAGGTCTGAGTAAGGAAAATCATCAAAAATCAAGAATTTCACAATTTTCGCAAGATGAAAGACTAGCACAGTGCGGAAATCACTGATTTTCGTGAGCCAAATATGGGTAGGGCGCGACGTTTCTGCATTGGTCAAAATAGGTAGGGCACATAAATCCTAAGTCGTTGCATTGTCCCTCAAAGCAGGGTGCGGAAATAAAACAAAAATGGGAAAAAATTAAAAATTGAGAAGGTTTTCCAGTGAAGTTTAACAGTCAGAGAGTCAAGCTGGATCTTCCAGTGACTCAGAAAACAAAAACCAAGCAATCAAAGCAAGAAAACAAGGAGAACTAGGAAAACTTTCGTTTCCCCAGTGGAGTCGCCAATTTTGTTATCGGATAAATCGGTGAATGCGGACATAGACTAATCCCCCTAGATCCACCTAGATCTATAACAAAACACGACAGGACATGGCGCTTTCCCTAGGCTCTAATCATCAAATTTACTACTGAACAAAAGACAATAGACATACCTTTAAATGTCGCTTCCTTATGTCTTTGTTGTTCATATTTCACTCCGGTGCTCTTGTGATACTGATCCTACAATGAGACACAAACCAACCAAAGTGAAAGAAGTAAACGTATATTCAATGACAACCTATGTATATGATCAAGGAATTATGCAATAAAATAAAGATAATTCTATGGGAAATAAGCATGCCACTGTATTATATTAATAATAGAAAGAGAGATTACAACCAGATGCCTTGATGTCGTAAGGTTCCTTCCAATAGTTCCTTGCTTTCCACACACTTTTGATCCAAGAATTTTGAGACTATAGATCTGACATCTATCTTGACAAAAGCAAAGCTCAAAGCCACTCTAACCAAGCTAATAATTCCAAGCCAAATTCAACTACAAAAGCCAAGCTCCAAAACCAACTCCTAACTCTTTCCATGAGAAATCCTCTCATTTTATAAGCTGAAGAGGATAAGGTGAGGAGGTTAGGATGATCCCACTAAATCATGAAAGCGAGTAAGATCCAAACCATTCGGAGGCCACCTCACCATAAAAGCTTCTCCTTCTAGAAGCATCGAGAAAATGTTCATTTTTCCCACATACGAAGGTCGCTGCGACCTGGCTATAGTGCAACCTGCGGAAATTCCGCGCCCTAACTATAGTGCAGCCTGCGGAAATCAGGCATTTCTGCACCCTAACTATGGTGTAGCCCACAAAAATCCTCCAAAATAGGGTTTTTACAGAGAAAAACATAATTTCTTCTCTCAAAAAAAGTTCTTCTCCCTTCTTTCTTTAGGAATTCAGGCCATTGACCCTTCTGAAGGCAACATATAGGTTTATATCATTAACAATCATAGGGATGACGAAAATAATGTGTAACACTCTTAGAAAGTCTTTATGCCCATCCCACACAAACATGTCCATCGTCTATGGTCATTTATCATCCCAAGGTTAATCAATAGAAATTTAATCAACAATTATGGAGATGGAGGGGAACACATCCTACTTGCAAACTTCATGGTCGCTCCATTTATTAACTATTCCATTCATTTGAATTTAAATTCTCGAGGATCCACGCTCAACTTCACTTACTCTTCCATTTGAAATATTTTCCATTATTTGGCACACACTTTGTTTCGACACTGTGGTGGTGGATACTAAGTGAAACCTTTGTAGGGATCCTCCTTTGTTGAAGGTCTTCTGAATTTGATGAAGAATGAGTAATACTATGTTTAGCTATGTGTAGCAATATTTTAATGTTTTGTATTCGAATAGCACTTATTGTTAGAAAGGATTGATTACACGGTTTTTGAAGAAAGCATGCCCAACTGTTATTGTAATGAAACCATGTTGACAAGAAGATATCAGTTTTTAGCCACAAACATTGTTCACAAGAAGATACTTGTCCACAATGGAAAGAGTTTCCATTGTGGATGAGTACTATAGTAGAAAGAAGATTCCATTGTAAATGAGTATTGGTATTTTCTTGTAAACAATTTAAAGAAGATATCAATGCTCATCCACAATGAAATCTTCTTTTTACTATTCAAAAAATAAGTACTCATCCAGTACTAATCCACAATAGAATCTTCTTTACCATTCAAAAAATAAGTACTCATCCAGTACTAATCCACAATATAATCTTCTTTACCATGTTCATAAAAAGATACCAATACTCATCTACAATGTAATCTTCTTTCCATTGAAGAAAAACACCGATATCTTCTTTGTAAAGAGTGAGCAAAGCTATGCAAACCTGCAACATAAAAGGATTGCTACTTGAACCTAAACATAGTATTGCTCCTTTTTACTTCAATTTGGGGGACCTTCAACAAAGTGGGATCATTTGAGAAACTTCACTTGGTTTACACCACCCGTAGCATTGAAACAGGGCACGTGCCAAATGCTAGAAGAGATTTCAATTGGTTAGGCGAGTGAAGACACGCGTCAATCTTCAAGAATTCAAAGATTTCAAATTCAAATGAATGGACTAGTTAATGAATGAAGCAGATGCTTGCGGGATGGACATACAGACTTTCCAATGGGTTAACTATATACATGTGTATCTCTGCCCATACACTGTCACTAATGTTTCTAAGTGGAATGCATGTTGCTATGTACCAGAAGAAGCAGAGTGGTTTCTTGCTTTATGGCAACCTGAAACTTCCATGTGACCGTGCAGTTTTTGTGGATTTACCGTTGAATGCAGCTCATTGCCGAATCATGAGGAGCTTAAGCTTCAACAAACTAATCTGCTCATCCAATTTTCCGCATTTCTGCAATCGAGACATAAAATGTTAGGGAGCAGAGTATATACTATATATTGCTTATAATTATAGGATTTGTTTGAGATTATACCCTAAAGAGGTCAATAAGCACAAAAGATTCCTGAGCTAGCCGCGATCAGAGGTGTCTGATGGACTTAAGGGATTTGTTTGAGATTATACCCTAAAGAGGTCAATAAGCACAAAAGATTCGTGCGCTAACCGCGATCAGAGGTGTCTGATGGACTTAATGGCTTCTATGGTTTCAGTAGCCGGTTCTGCGGCTTCATCACCACGACCATGTCATTCAATGCGCTGTCAATACTGTCTCTGAAATCAATAGCTTCCCAGAATGATGCGATGGCCATAGAAAGTGCCTCAGACGTAGACCTTGTACATAGCATGAAGTGGTTCGGTGGGTCGGTTTTTTCCTGTGCTTTCACGAACTCGATTGATTTTCCAGGAGCCGAAGCAGCGGACCTGTTGTTCTACAGATAGTGCCGTTTAAGAAAATGGCAAAGACTGGGCTCCGACTGCCATTTCCTTTATTTTTGCGGTCTATTAACCACTGAATGCATGAGAATGTCTAAAACCTTATCGGTGCTAAAAAAGACTTACGTGCAGTAAACGCCGGTTCGCCTTAACAATCTTTGCATTAGTCGGCCATTAGCAATCAGTCACCTTATGCTCTGCATTTTCGGGCCAGACAACATAAATTCTAAACTGTAGATTTAGGCAAACCATCCGAAATGTGAAACACGGAAGAATATGAACTTAAACACCTTACGATTCAGGTAAACCGTCCGAAATCTGAAACACGGAAGAATATGAACTTAAACACCTTACGATTCAGGTAAACCGTCCGAAATCTGAAACACGGAAGAATATGAACTTAAAAACGGAAGAAAATATTAAAGGAACAACAGAAATTTTCGCAACTTACTTGGATCGTTCGGCTACAAATTGAATCGGAGACAGGATTCTGCATGGAAGTATTCCCAGGAAAGCGTCCGAAATCTGAAACACAGAAGAATATGAACTTAAACACCTTAAGATTTAGGGAAACCGTCCGAAATCTGAAACACTGGAGAATATGAACTTAAAAAGGGAAAAAAAATTAAAGGATCAACACAAATTCCGACAATAACTTGGATCGTTCGACTCCCAATTGAATTGAGCGTGAAAACTCTGGAAATCTGGATCGGAGACAGGATTATGCGTGGAAGCATTACCAGCAAAGCCCAAAAATGTCGCAGTAGTTCTTCCAGAGATTTAGGCGTCCTCCTACTTTGGTGAAAGGGTTTTGGTGAGAGAGAGGCGCCTGTGGATATGAACAAAATGGTAGAGCAGATAAGAAATGCAAAGAATCCGGCGCTGATTCCGTCCAGATGCATTTCTTAGCGAATGAATCTTTAGCCCAACGGTCTTTTCAATTAAAGCACGACATGTACACGAGCTGCGAGCCTGCTATCTCATTTTACATGTTGAATTTACGATTAAGAAGAACAAAGGAGGTTATTTTAACGTTCAAGGCTAACAATAGATGATTAGCTCCTCTAATTTTTCCAATGTAACTTCAGTGAATAAGTTATTCTAATAGCTAGCTGTAAAATATTGATTTCCACAAATATTATTTTTAAGTTTAAATAATATGGTTATATAAATGTCTTAAGTTTTTTAATACTAGTATACATGGAGGGGAAAAGAAACACTCAAGTGAATTAGGGTGGTTATTTTATTTAAAGATAGTGGGATTTTGTTTTTGGATGGAAAATGAATACTTCAGAGGTCCATCTTCATACTACATCTGACAGATTTGACAATATTGATCTAGACCATTCCTCCAATATTCCTCTCGACTTCATGGAGCATGCAAAATTATGATAATTAGTTGTGGTGTTGAAATGCCTTCCATTTATCCTATGGGGTGTTGTCAGAATGCTCTCCATTTATCTTGTGGCCAAAGAAGACATAAGTCATCTTCTACCTGAGGGACTCAAGAGGCGAACCAGGGATCAAGGACTTGTGGTTCCTTCATGGGTGCCTTAGACTCCTGGTATTTCTCATCCATCCACTGGTGGTTTCCTTCCTTTCTCATAGCGGTTTTCGTAAAAAGCATCTTACATGGAGTGTCAATGACCGCTTTAGTTTTCAGGCATACAACTTACAGTAAGGCACTTTTTTTGTTTGAGGGGTAGGGTTTATGTACTAATATTCAAGTGTTGTATGTATGGCACACTGAAATCCTCGATGGCTTTGAAGGATACATCACTAATCTATTTTTCTCTGTGAGGGTAGGGTTTTTGTACTAATATGGAAGTGTTTTATGTATGGCAGGGTGAAATCCCCGGTGGCTTTGAAGGGTACATTAGTGATCATCCCTTTGGAGACAGATGGCATTGTTGTGGCCTTCAAGCGAATGGTGGATGTCATAGAAACCGTCACTGGAGATTTCTTAGCAACCCTGAGGTTAGGGCTATGAAAAGGTGAAGGATCCCTATGGCTTCGTGTGGAGTCTCGTTAATCCCATTAAGGAATCTGTCGTTGTTGAGGACCACGCACAAGCTTAGGCTCATGATTAGTTCTGTGGATTTTTTGTGTCTAGCCTATTTTCTTTAATGCTCGCAGAGCTCGTAATTTGAAGTTGGAATCCAAGAATGGAAAAGGATTATAGAGTTTAAATTTTGTAGGCATCTGGTGACTCTATGAGTTCGAGGGAGGGTTTGTACATATACCTTCCCAGATAATCGATAGTCCTCCTTTTGAACAGATTGATAATAGTTATTGTTTCAGACATGTAATATTTCATAACGTCTTTGAAATTCAAGTTCTTTATCCTTCTGTCGGATTTGAACCTATTTGTGTGCATGTTTTCCCGACCATCGCATGAATGATTATTTTATGAAGCTTGTATTAGTGTTAAACATTTTGTATGTAATGCTTCTAATGTGAATAAACAATAATTGATTTTTAGTGATTGTAAATGCTTGTATGATATAAAGTTGACAATCACCCAAACTCATGAAGAATTAGAAAGATCCTAGCAAACTCTTGTCTAAGAAGAAGAAATACAAATTCCATGAAGACAGGCACAAAGAAGAGAAAATAGAAATTGAAACTAAAAGGATATATGGACCAATAATTGTTTAAGTTTTACTTATACAACTAGCAGTTACGGTTCTTCTTTATTATTATAATCATTTAGCACATTAGTTGCATAAATAAGATCACAGAAAGAGAGGAAATCACAAAAACAATAGAGACACACATATTATCCTGGGAAACCCTCATGGGGAAGAAAACCCAGCAAAAATATTCTCAATATAGATAGACCAAAGACCAAACAAAAGATCCTCCTCTACTCCTTCACTAGGAAGAGTAGTGCACCACTTAACTAAGAAATACTAAGAGATAGACCAAAAACCCTCCTTGACGTCACCCCCAGTTGCAGTAGGTTCTCCTCCAAGACATGTGCACTGCAAAGCTGAGTGTGTGTGTATCCAAATGAGGCGTTATCCTCACATATAAATACAAGTTGTGAGGTGGCGCTAGGGTTGTGACTCTTCACTTGGTGGAGCTGACTTCTCCTAGAAGTTGCTAAAACCACTTTACAATTACTAGGGGCCGACTTTACAAATACCACCATACAAATACATGTTGACCAATCCACAAAAGGGAATTTGATCTTATATAAGACCCGACTTGATCAATCCACAAAAGAGGATTTGATCTATACAATAATGACTCAAATAGGAGTAGAATATTCTTCGAAGTTACAATAATTCAACAATAACCATAAGAAAAAGTAAACAATTTCATATTCTAGAAGTTAAAGAAGTTTCCTTTGAAGAAAAAGAGAAAGATTCAGTCATGGGTGATAGAGATGAAAACTATGAAGAAATACATGAAGAAGGGCATGAAAGGCACATAAATCCAAGATGAAGTGTTAGAGATTGCCCTCTTAACTTTCAAGGAGAACAACATCAGCTTCCAACTCTTTCACAAGGAACATTGCCAGTATTTTTAGGGGATGGAGCAGTAGATCCAAAAAGACATATGAATTTATTTTTGGACATGTGTGATTTTCATCTGATCGAATATGATGATGTAATGATGATATCGTTTATTCAGACATTGATTGGTCAAGCATATGAATGGTATATGTCCTTACCTACAAGATCAATTCGATCATTTGATGATCTTGAAACAATGTTTTTGAATATGTATGCTCCCTCGTGTCATACCATACTCTTCTCGCAGTTTACTCAAATATGTCTGAGAAAGAATGAAAAAATTTGATATTTTAATTTAATATTTTTTAAGACATTGAATAAAATTCTAGAGGAACAAAATCCAAACACTCCAGTAATACTCAGGGGTTATAATAATGATATGCCTTATAATGTAAATTTTTCTATCATAACTTCTCAAATTGAAACTGTACGTGAAGCAATGGAAAAGGCTACATAAATGGAAGAGATTATGCGGGAAACATGCATTGACCCTGATATTATTATTGGAAGAGTTCATAGACAAATGGACAATTTGGTCATTTCAAATCAAGAAGCTTCAAGTTCATGGAGAAATAAAGATAAAAAAACATGTCATACTAAAAATCAAGGAGTTGTAGGAGGTTTTTTCAAAGGAACTATTCCAAATGTAAAGAATGGTCCTACTGCAGCATAAGAAACTAGACAGAGGATGGAGATAGCTCATATGAATCGGACCATTCGACAAATGCAAAATGAAATAACAAGATTGAGATGAAACACAAATTTTATTCCTAATCCAAGAATGCTCGAGCAAAGAAGAAATATAATTCAAGAACAGAGGATCAAAGCTGATGGTACCATTGATGAATTCAAACAAAGGGCACCAAGAGCACCAAATCCAAATGTTGTAATATGAGAAGATGTTTTTGATAACCAAGATTTTAATCAAGAGGTTGATTAAATTCAAGAAGAAATTCTCGAATCTGTATAGACGGATGAATGTGAGTCATCCATGTATATATTTGAGGAAAATGAAGAAAACGATATCTCGCAAGAAAATGTTTTGCAGACAAGAGCACAAGAAAATCAACCAAAAACAAAAGATAATTTGGAAAAGGGAAAAGAAAAAGAAAATATGGAAAAAGAAAGAGAAAAAGTGAAGTCAAGTGAAACAGAAGTCGGTAAGCAGTTGATGGTTGTAAATCAATGAAAGAATCCTCCACGGATGAAATACAATGTAGTAGATGATCTTTCAAAACTAAGAATAACTTTGCCACTCATGGAAGTTGTGAAAATTCCCCAGCAGAGGAAAAACATTCTTAAATTTTTAGATGAGCTAGTTCATATAATGGAAGTTGTTGCATCAGGCTTAAGGCAACAACAGAGTAATCTAAATAGAAAGAAAGGTAAAGTCCCACATTTCTATCTCACAATAGAAAATCATGTTGTCATCCTTTATAATTGCTTGGTTGATACAGGAGCCACAAATAACATTATGCCATTATCATTCATGGAAGCATTAGGGATGGGTTGTACAAAGTACTATGAAATTGGTGAAATCATTTATGCTATAGACTCGAGAAAATTTCTTGGATATGGAGAAATCAAAGATTTCTATGCTTGGATAAATTTTGCTCCACATATCGCAATTGTATTCACAATCATAGTTGTTGATCTTCTACCAGCCTACGGGGTAGTTCTCGGAAGAGATTTCTTTACGATGATCAGGGGTTACATCACGAATTATGGAAGTTGCATGATGTTACCAAATAAGGATGGAACAATGATGAGAGTTCCACGTGAGCCAAGAAAACCTTTCTCTTTCAAAAAAAAAAGATAATGAACCGATGCAAGGCTATGTCGATGTCAGCATGGGGAATTATGTCGTGTTGGACCAAGAACAACATGATGTTTCAGAAATTAAGGAAGAAAAATCTTTCAAAGGGTTTTGGAGAATGTCTTTTGATGGCACATGTTCCTATTCTAGGAGTGGTATTGGAATTGTATTTAAAGATACGAATGCAAATATACACCTACATGCCATAAGATTGGAATTACATTGCACAAATAATGAGGCATAATATGAGGTGTTAATCCAAAGGATGATCTTGGATTTGGAAATGAAAATCGAACATCTGATTATAACTGGTGATTCTAAACTAGTTCTAAATCATGTTACTCAAAAATACAAAATCAAGAAAGAAAGGCTAAAATTGTATGCTAAAAGAGTAAATGAACTGATGGAATAATTTATTTTGTTTAATTTATCTTTTATCCCAAGAGAAAGGAATCAAAAGGATGACTCTTTGGAAGTTGTTGCATCATTATTCAATCCAGATGATTTTCAAGACAATAACATCTTTCAGGTAAAAAGAATTTCTAGGCCCTCAGTTCTTGATAACCAAGAATACCTTCAAGTATTTGAGAATGATGAAGAGTTGAATGAATTTTTTTTTTCAATTCAGGAGAAGTTGAAGAAACCATTCAATCAATTTCAAAAAATTGTATTAAATCTGAATCTTTGTTCTCTCAAGATGATCAGAGCAAAAAACTGAAAGAAGAAGATTGTGTATGAAGAATACAACAAACTAAAAAGATAAATATTGGTACTGAAATTTCTCCTAAATATGTGAATTTTGAAATCATTTGTACACCAAAGGAATTTTATCAATATACTACTTTGTTGAGAGAGTACTTTTATTCTTTTGCATGGAGTTATGATGATCTTAAAGCATATGATGAAACAATTTTTCAGCGTATCATACCTCTGAAAGAAGGTACCAAGTCATTCAAACAAAAATTAAGAATAATAAATCCAAAGCTAAATCCTCTAGTTAAAATAGAAATTGAAAAGTTAAAAAAGGTCGGCATAAATTTCCCAATCAGACATTCAAAATGGCTATCTAGTCCAGTAATTGTAAGGAAAAAAAGTGGAGAAATTTTATTATGTGTTGATTTTTGAGATCTAAATAAAGAAAGTATAAAAGACAACTATCATTTGTCAAATATGGAAATGTTACTCCAACAAGTAATTGGATCAGCTCTTATGTCTATGTTAGATGGATTCTCAGGATACAATAAGGTTCTTGTTGTAGAGAAAAATAGATTAAAGACTGCATTTATCACACCATGTGAGACATATGTGTATGCATGAATGCCATTTGGATTTAAAAATGTTGGAGAAACTTTTCAGAGGGCCACAAATCATGCTTTCAAAGACCTAATTGGGAAATTCATGGTTGACTACCAAGATGATCTTACTATATATTCCAAAATAAGACAAAAACATATTGATCATTTAAGAGAAGTTTTTGAAAGATGTAGAATATTTGGAATATCTTTAAATCCTAAGAAATGTTTGTTTGTTGTTTCTGAAGGAAAATTATTGGGACATATAGTTAGCAAGGAGGGGATTTTTATTGATCCTAAAAGAATAAAAACAATTAATGAATTGAATCCTCCAACATCAAAAAAGGGAGTCCAATCATTCTTTGGTAAATTTAATTTCATGAGAAGATTTGTACCAGATTATGAAACAATAGTTAAACCAATAAGTTTATTGCTTAAAAAGGATATGATATTAGAATGGATGAAGATATTCAATGAGCTTTCAATAGCATCAAACATGCAATTTCAACTGCTCCAGTATTAATAAGCCCATACTTTAATAAATATTTTATCATATACTCTTTTACCTCAGAAGAAACTATCACCTTAATTTTAACACAGAGAAACAGTAAAGAAGAAGAACTCCTGATAAGCTTCATGAATAAAACTATGCACGATTATGAATTGAAGTATTCGGATATAGAAAATCAAGAACTTTCCTTAGTAAAGGAAGTAGCTCATTTTAGGACTTACATTTTATCGTCTCATGTTATAGCATATGTTGCTTCTTATCCAGTAAAAATGCTCCTCAAACAACAATTAAGAGAAGGAAATTGGGCTAATTGGATTGCAAAAATCTAGGAGTATGGTATTGAGATCAAACCACTGCATGAAATTAAGGGACAAGGATTGTGTAAGCTTATTACTGGAAATGATTTATTAAATGGGTATGTATCAATCACAACAGGAGGATCTACATCAACTTCTAATTGGTATAAAGATATCATTTTTTATTTGAAATCAAGGCAATTTCCAAATGGCATGTCAACAAAAGAAAGGAGGACTCTGAAAATGAAATCAACTCAATATGTACTAGTTGCTCAAATTTTGTTTCATGGAAATTTTGACATAATGTTGCTAAGATGTGTAGATGCAACAAAAGCTCGAGAACTAATTAAATAATTTCATGAAGGAGTTTGTGGTGGTCACTTTGCACCAACAACTACTTCACATAAGATAATAAGGGTTGGTTATTATTGACCAACAATTTTCAAAGATTCATATACAAAAATAAGAAAATGTGAATCTTGTCAGAAATTTTCAGGAAAAATGAAAAGGGTCGCAATGCCTTTACAATGTATATAAGTAGAAGAACCCTTTGTTGAATGAGGACTTGATGTTGTTGGACCAATAAACCCAAAATCAAGTAAATGAAATTTATATATTCTTACTACTACAAATTATTTCACAAAATGGCAAGAAGCAGTAGCATTAAAGAGGGCAGAATCGAAAGAAACTATAAAATTCCTCAAGGATAATATTCTATCAATATTTGGAGTTCCGGAGAAATTTATTACAGAAAGTGGATCAATTTTTCATTCGATCAAAATTTATAAAGTTTTGTGGAGAGTTCGGTATTTTAATGGGACAATCATCCAATTATTATCCTCAAGGAAATGGCTTGGTTGAGTCAACAAATAAAACTTTAGTTCAAATCCTCAAAAAGACTATTGATCAAAATTAGAAGAATTGGCATTTAAAATTAACAGATGCATTATGGGAAAGTATATTGACACCAAATGATAACACTAGAACATCTCCATATAATCTGGTGTATGGAAAAGAGGCAAGAATGTCAAACAATTTGGAAATAAATGCTTTAACATATGTTGTAAACATTGAGGATTTAGAAGAAGTATCACCACTACAGAAAGGTACAATCAACTCATCAGACTGGAGGGCAATGAAATGAAACATTACATAAAAAGAATCAAAGAAAACAAACTGTCAAAAATATTTTGATCAAAGTGCAACAATGAATTTTTTTTAGAAAGGGGAATTAGTACTACTCTGGAATAAAGCCAAAGAGAAACCCTCTATGCATACAAAGTTTGAGGCATTATGGATTGGGCCTTATATCATTGAAAAATTCTTGGGGGTATAATTATTATATGATCAAAGATATGAAAGGGACAACACTAATGTTTCCAGTCAATGGGAAACATATTAAAAATTTCTTCGCTTGATCAAAATTATTCCTGGTTGTACATAATCTTATTTCTTTGTTCTGTATATTCTCATCTTTTTTACTCCATTTCCCAAAGGAGAAGGCATATGACCTTCATATTCTGGATTCTTGGTAACCCATGGGGGGTTACCACCCCTTAGTTGGAGCCAATTGTTGACCCCTTGATCCTAGATCTTTTAATCGATGACTCATTAAAAGAATTACATTAAAGAGTGTAAATGAAAGCTTATGTGCAACATAATTAAAGAGGACATAATCATGGAGAAAAGATGAGAAGGAGAGAAAGAACACAAGACATGATAACGAAGTTCGTCCCAAGAATGGACTACATCTCTCGGCCCGCTTCAAAGTGGAGAGGCTTTATATTATCTCAACAATAAAAATTGGAATAAATACATCATTATACCTCAATTCTAAAAAATGGCCTTCAGATCCGCTACTCTGATGAAAAATCGGATCACACCAGTGAATTCGTGGTGAGGAGTAGTGCAAAATCGACTGTCAAATCATCTCAATCCAACATAGTCACCTCTATACGCCTCCTGGGCTCTTTGCCTAAAAAATTGTTCCTTCAGACTGCAATTAATGCCTTCCTTGCATACAAATTTGTGCCACTGTATGGATCTTGGGCATTGACCCTGAACTCTGGAAAAAGGATAGATTTAAATCAAAAAATGCGGGTGGTCATTGCAATGGTGGTTGTTAGCCCACTTGGTTGGAAGAGATAAACATAGTAATTGGTTTATTAGAAGTCTGGGGGTCAAACCCCACAGACTCTCGTTTTAATACTTCATTACTGTTGATTAAGGTTGGTTGTCATTAATGTCAACCCTTGAAGAAAGACACGTAGCACAAAGGTTTGGGTAATGGACCCAATAGTGTTTGATGTAAATATGACTCATTATTGTTTTGTCATGGTTGATAAGAAGTAAATATGGATGAACTCCAAAGTGGTCCCCTTATGGTGAAAGCCCTCACGGGAAGACGCTTTGTGGAG
>JASDQU010101860.1:36952-47764 GCA_032191745.1 Picea mariana
CTCAGATAATTTTACTATATTTTTCACATTTTTCCGAACTCATTATGTCTATCATTGTATATCAACCACCTTCATCATGTGGTTGTGTTAATTTATTTTGTTTTAAAAATTAAACTTATTCCCTCCACTGCAAACTTAAAAATTAATTATTTTAAAGTTTTATTAATTATTATTTTAATTGTTTTATTTATTTATCTATTTATTTCATTTTAAAAATTAAACTTATTCCCTCTCCGACTACAAACTTAAAAAAAAATATTCTCTATTAAACAATTTCAACCCTCAAATCAATCTTTGTTATTAATTAGCTTATCATTATCTAATCATCTCTATTATTAATCTGGTAAAATATTCAAGTTTAAAATTAACTTTGTACAAATTTAATTAGTTTTTTCAATTAACTTTAGTTTATCTTCCTTTTAATTTAATTTATTTTATTTTAAATTAAAAAAATACAAATTAATTGAAAATAAATTCCCTTACAACCTATATTAATCTATCCATTAGATTTTTAACCCAACAGATGTTTTATGATGTTTATGATGAACCAACAGAAAATTAAATCGGTATTCTTCACAATTAAAATTAATAAATCAATATTTTAGACTAGTATGTGAGTGAATATTCTATCACAAATCAATAGATCAAAATGAAATTTCATTTCATTGGATTGTTTTATTTTGTAACGTTTGGGTTTTTAAGTTGATCCTATTCTATGATTAACATTGTTCTATGATTAACATTGTCAAGATCAAATATTGTTTTAATTAAGTTTGTTAATCAATTTTTGAAACATTTGGGTTTTTAAGTTGATCCTATTCTATGATTAACATTGTCAAAATCAAATATTGTTTTAATTAAGTTTGTTAATCAATTTTTGAAATATGATGTTTATGATGAATAAGCAGAAAATTAAATAAATATTGTTTACAATTAAAATTAATAAATCAATATTTTAGACTAGTATGTGAATGAATATTCTATCACAAATCAATAGATCAAAATGAAATTTCATTTCATTGGATTGTTTTATTTTATAACGTTTGGATTTTTAAGTTGATCCTGTCCTATGATTAACATTGTCAAGATGAAATGTTGTTTTAATTAAGTTTGTTAATCAATTTTTGAAATATGCAATGAACTAATATCCTATGGTCCTTGTTATTAATCCATATCTAATCTAGCTATTTTAAATTAAGTTCGTTTATTATTAATATTTTTCCAAATATAATGAAGACTTGAGTTTTTTCTATTTTGTAACCTGGGGGCTGATATCCCTACGCCTTTTATTTCCTCGTTTTTTTATTGGTTTCCGCATCCACATAAAACCAAACGCTGGAAGAGGAAAAGAATACGCAAAACATACAAAAATAAAATAAAATAAAATGTGGTCATTTTTATTGGTTTCCGCATCGACATAAAACCAAACGCTGGAAGAGGAAAAGAATACGAGAGAGAAAAAAACAAAAAAAAATGTGGTCAGGGCAAGCGTAGGGAAAACGGAAACAAAAATCAAACTCAGAGGAGGGAAAACGGAAACAAAACAAAAATCAAACATTACATAATAAAGACAATCCGAAGTATTCATAATATTAAGAAAGTAATAATCAATTATCTTAATTCTCCTTTATTAATGACAAAGAAAAATTTACTTTGGTTATCATCATATTTGCTCATTGCATATTTTAAGGTTGATTGATAAAATTTAATTAAGAATAATAATTTTGTTAATCTCTATCATAGAATGCTTATTGTCATAGGAATTATTTCCAACCACAAAACGCCTATGGTTGAAATAGAAATATTGTTTAAGAAGCTAAATCACTATCAAATCATCAGTTTACAATAATATTATTATGATGGTATAACATAACCTAAACCACTATCATTTTTCATGTTTTTCACACTAGATCATTATTACGTGTGTGGAATTACCTAGGCCTATCTTTATATTTGATTCTGCAATACTCTGCAAATGAAGCTTTCCTCCTGAATCCTGTGCTCAAGGCTGCATACTCCCTCTCATACTCCTCAAAGTTTTCTTCTGTTGTTGTGTGTCTATGAAACTAGGAATGTAAGGCATGGGAGTGATCCTGCTACTCCCTGGCATCATGTTGTTTGCACCCCCAAATAGGCTTTGCCCCTTATATGGGCCCTATGACTGGACTCAATGTGATACCTCTCTCCTCCATGACATCCACTAGCACCATTGTTCCCTCCATTATTTTGCGGTTCCTAGCCATGTACCATCTGCATGTGTAGATGTGAAATCTTGCCCTGTCCTGCCTCCAATGAATAAATGAAGTGTTTTTTCCCTTGTTCAATCGTTGTCATGGTTAATTTGAGTTCATCTTTTTCCCTGGATAAATTCTCCCGTGTCTCATCCAAATGGTGTTGTTGTTGATTAAGGTTGGTTGTCATTGATGTCAATCCTTGAAGAAAGCCCTGTAGCAAAAAGGTTGGGTAATGGACCCAAGATTGTTTGATGTAAATATGATTTGTTATTGTCTTGTCATGGTTGATAATAAGTAGAAATGGATGAACTCCAAAGTGGTCCCCTTATGGTGAAAGCCCTCAAAGGAAGATGCTTTGCAGATTAAGTTATCCTAGAAGTATGGTTAGAGAACCCATGATTATTTGTGGAATAATGAGATGAATGCCAATGAATTTATCAGTGAAACTATCCTAGATGGATAGTTCTTGTCATGTCATTTCCGGTGGTATGTGGAACGTCACATAACTCTTCACGGTTAGAGAGTTATGGCCATGAGAAGTTGGAGAACCCAGGTTTGGGTAATTGACTCAAGTTTGTTTGATGGATAGCAGTATGAGTTTTGATATATTTTTAGGTAATACTATTCTATATGGATAGTACATGTCATTCCATTTCTGGTGGTATGTGGAATGTCACATAACTCCTCACGGTTTGAGAGTTATGGCCTTACGAAGTTGGAGGACCCTCATATGTCATCTAGAAGCCCCAAAAGGTCAAAGTAGTTAAAGTAGTTTAAGAGTCTTTTAAAGGTAAATAATAAAGTGAAGTGATGAGTGCACTATAATTCAAAGTGAATACATAATCAATTATTTAAATAATAAATTTATTGGAGAAATTAGAAGTGGGTTAACCCTAAAATAAGGAAAGTGGGCAAAGTGACCTAGAAGATGTTTTTAAGGAAGCTACTTGGGGAGTATAAATAAGAGGCAAGGCTCTCTCATTTAAATCACACTTGATCATATTGAATAGCTATAGGTGTCTGAGGTAACCAAAGGATATATAAGCCAAATTTATGATGAAAGTGAAGAAAAGAAGGCCGGAATTCAAGGAAAGATAAATTCTTTTGATGATGCTTTCTAAGGTATGTTTTTTTTCAGGTCATCTCACAAATTTTGAAATAACTTTTTTTCTATAATGATTCAGACCGTGAAATTTCTATTCCATTGAGGAAACATATCCAAGTATTTGTGGTAAAAAATTCAGCTTGTGGTTCGTTGTATTTTTGGAGTTACACTCCGTGGAAAATAGGGTTTGTGGCTAGTCCTGAAACTAGTAAAAAACATGTGTTTCGGGTAAAAACGTCATAGCTTCTTCATAATAGATCCAAATTCAGTAAGACAAAATGTGTTGGTTATAGTACAGTCTGTAGTATGCTATGTAACAATTTCATATCAATTCAACAAATATTCTGTGTGGGGCACACTCTACAAGGTCGCTCTTTAGAATAAGAAAAAATTTAGCAAGGTGTGCCATTTTTTCCATAAATCCTTTTCTGAGAGGTTCCAAGTAGTGAAACCTGGATGAATTGCATAAAACACAATGAAGAACATTGTGTATCAGTTTCATATATTTATTCATTATAGGTACAAAGTTATGATTACTTCAAGTTAGGGTTGTTGACTAATCCAAAACTAGTCTTGTGAGACTAAAGAAACATTTGATGAAAATGCTAGTCTCTTGTTGTTAAAGTTAATGAAGGTTTGCAGGTATTTGATCATATACACCAGGTCTATTACAAATTTACAAATCATATTTGGATGATGAAATTGATGAGGGATTTTGGTTGAGGTACAAGTTGGGTACATGGTTGAGACAAGTAGTTGATGAGTTGGCACATACATGAGGTGTATAGTTGATGATGTTCGTACATGTTGATGAGTCATAGTTGATGAGTACTTGACACATGATTGGTACATACTTGGTTGCACTTGTTTATGGTACAGATTGATTACAGGTTGAGGTATAGGTTGATGCATGGTTGATGCATGGTTTAGGTTTATTGGTACATGTTTACAATGGTATATCTCACAGTGATAGTGTGACAATGGTTCCATGTTGGTGCATGGTTGATTACAGATTGTTTGGTACATGTTGGTGCATGGTTGATGCACTTGTTTATGGTACATGTTGATTACAGGTTGAGGTATAGGTTGATGCATAGTTTAGGTTTATTGGTACATGTTTACAATGGTATATCTCACAGTGATAGTGTGACAATGGTTCCATCATTCTACTTCTACTTCAAGACGGTTGGACAGGGCAAGGACAAGTGGTTGTAGCCGGAGAACATAGGGGGTTGTAGCCTTCTTTCTGGTTGTATCCATAGAATTGGGTAGTTGGAGTTTCCCTTAGGTTGTGGCCTGAGAAACTAGGGAGTTGGAGCCGCCTTTCAGTTGTAGCTGGAAAACAAAGGAAGTTGGTGTTTCCAATGAATGTAATTCTTCAAGACATATAAGATAAAACATTTCGTGGTTTTTCTCCTGATTTGGGTTTCCACGTAAAATACTGGTGTACTGTGTATGTGTGTGATTGTTCATTTCTTATTTCTCATTATTGGATAATAATTCTACATTGATATAACACTTGGATTATTTGGAGAAAAAATATTATAATTATGCTATCACTGATTCACCCCCCCTCTCAGTAATCCAACAATTGGTATCAGAGCAGGTTCCTTCAGAAATCAGTTTAACCACTGAAAGGTAGATCATGGAGAGTACGAACTCATATAAAAATGGAATACCACACTTTGATGGACAAAAGTATGTTTTTTGGAGCATAATGATGGAGACATATATACAAGCACAGGGGCTTGAAATTTGACAATCAATTGTAGATGGATACATAGTACTAGCAGTTCCACCAACAAATGACAAAGTAGTGAAACTTGGTCAGAATAATTCCAAAGCTACAAATTCACTTTTGAATGGTCTCAGTGAAACAATATTCATCAAAGTTGCACATTGTAAATCCGCCAAAGAGATTTGGGACAAGCTTTGAAATATTTATGAAGGAGATACAAAAGTCAAAGCAACAAAACTTCAAACTTACAAAGGTCAGTTCGAACAACTAAAAATGAAGGAAGATGAGAATATTGCAGCCTACTTCTCAAGAGTTGACGAAACAGTGAATGCAATCATAGGATTGGGAGAAGAAATCGAAGAATCTGTAATTGTTCAAAATGTACTAAGATCTCTTCCTATGAGATTCAACCCTAAGATATTAGCACTAGAAGAAATATCATATTTGAACTCAATAAGCATGGATGAACTGCATGGAATCTTCACAACATATGAAATGAGAACTGAACAGGAAAATCCAGATGTAAAAGAAGCAACCTTCAAAGCATCCAAAAGATCAAAGCAAAAGAAAAAGGAATAAGAAGAATATAGCAGCAACAACGACGTCTCGGATGATGATGAAGAAGTGGTTGACTTCGTCAAAAGACTGAACAAGGGAACCAATGGTAGGTATAGAGGTAAGCTTCCTTTAATTTGTTTTAATTGTGATGGTATTGGTTATTTTGATAACAACTGTCCTCATAAGAAAAAGAGAAATGATGAAGGTTACTCAAAAGGAAAACACACATATAAAGACAAAAAAACTACAAAGAAAGATTTCAAGAAAAGCATATGCATCAAAGAAGACATCTCATCTTTAGATGAAGATGAAATCAATGACAGTGAGACAGGAAGGGTTCTATTCATGGCAGTAAAAGATTCTAATAAAGAATACTCCAAAGAAGAATATGAAGAAGCCAGAGAAGGATATGAAGAAGTCGAAGAAGGATATGAAGAAGTCAAAGACAAAATTGAAGAGACAGAAGTTGACTATCAAGAAGAATTAATGTGTGCCATATAAGTTATTAGAAGAGAAAAGAAGAAAAACAAGAAACTACAAGTAGAACTAGACAAGAAAAAGGACACTCGAGAACTAGAACAAATGATCACAAGATTGAAGGTTCAAATAGAAGAAGATAAAAGAATTGATGAAGCACTCAAAGAAAAACTAGAAGAAAATGATAAGATCATTGGAAACTTGAAAGCAGAGATTGTCACACTAAGAAAGGATATTCAAAATAAAAAATATGCAGAATAGCTCAAAATTTATGGATGACATTATCAGCAATAAAAAATCTCATATTTACAAGTCTGGACTTGGATACAATCAGACAGAAAAGGGATAAAGCTCCAAAACAACAGATCAAGAAACAAATCCAAAAAACTATGCAGAAACAATCAAAGGGGATAGAAAGATGTACAAGGAAGATTACAGGGACACTCCTCCACCGAGAAGATTCAGAGTTCAGAATCAACAACAGACATATAAGACTCAAGAAGAAGAAGGATTCATAAGAGCACCTTCTTCCAGAAGATCTTCAACTCCCAGGTATCAAACTATATTTTTTGGTTTATGTTATGCAAGTAATAATTTTGGACATAAATCTGTGAATTGCATAACTAACAATAGGAACAATAACAAATTTGAGAGTCATACACAAAGGGGCTACTCAAGAAGACCTAGTGAAACACAAAAAAGAAGTTACATCAGATTTGAATCTTTGAGTACTAAAGTGAAATGTTACAAATGTAAAAATTTTGGACACGTGGCCAAAAATTGCAGAATGACAGTCCCTCCTAAAGAACCTCAAAAGAATAACAACAGTCACAGACAAGAACCTCATAAAATGACATGGATAAGAAAACAAGATCAGTATAGCAATGAAGAATGCACAATCGCTCTACAAGCTAAGCATAAGAAACACGGTTGGTATGTTGACAATGAGTGTTTAAAACACATAATAGGTGATAGAGACAAATTTCTTACATTGCAAAAGAAAAAAAACGGATCTGTCTCCTTCAGAAATGATAATTCATCCAAAATCATTGGAGAAGGCACAGTCTGAATTAGGAACAAGAATAAAAAGACACAAAATGTTCTATTGGTAGAAGATATGAAACATAGTCTTCTAAGTGTGAGTCAAATGTGTGACCAATGTCATAAAGTTACTTTTGATTCACAAAAGTGTGAGATAAAAAGAGAAGGTTCAGGGAAATTGGTCGGTACAACTGCAAGAACTTCAAACAACATATATGTGCTAAGTGAAATTGGAAATGAAAAGTGTTGTCTAGAAAAGGAAGATGAAAGTTGGCTATGGCACAAAAGAATGGGTCACATGCATTTTGATAACCTTGTCAAAGTCAACAAAAGAGAAGCAGTCAGAGAAATGCCCCAGATCATGAAACCAACCAACACTTTATGAAAGCATTGTCAACAAGGAAAACAAACAAAGACCAGGTTCAAATCAAAAGAATATTCAACAAAAAGACCACTGATCTGGTTGGACCAACTACAACAAAGGGATTAAAAGGTGAGAGATACTTTATGTTATTAGTTGATTATTATACAAGAATGACTGTAGTTTTCTTTCTCAAGAAAAAGTCAGAAGCTTTTGAAAACTTCAAGATCTACAAGGAAATGGTTGAAAATGAGATGGATTCAAGAATAAAATGCTTGAAATATGATAATGGAGGAGAGTTCACTTCAAAGGAATTTATGGACTACTGCAGCAGTCATGGGATAAAAAGACAATTCTCTGTTACGAGGACACCTCAACATAATGGAGTTGTTGAAAGAAAGAACATGGCAATACAAGAAATGACTTGAACAATGCTGATGGATTCCAAATTGACAGATATATTTTGGACACAGGCAGTGCATACAATAATTCACATTCAAAATAGAGTAATGCTCAGAAACAACACTGATAAAACTCCCTACAAGCTATGGAAAGGAAGACCAACAAATGTGAAGCACTTCAGAGTTTTTGGAAACAAATGATACATCAAAAGAGAAGATGGCAGAATGGGAAAGTTTGACTCTCGTGTGGAGAAATGAGTACTTGTTGGTTACTCAAGTACAAAAAATACTGCCTAAGATACTAACTACCAGAAAGAAAACACATATGAAATGAGATAATGGCAAGAAAAATAATTCATCTACCAGAACCATTCATCACATAATAACACAACGATTCATCTTCATCATGAAACAAAGAGCAACAAAAAATTGCACCAGTAACTTGACAACAGAATTAATTGCTCTTACTCATTACAACATCATTCATGAAACAAGATAGGAAATAGTTCATCTCCATGTCCAATCACACATGAAGTTGATGAAAATAACTTCTCTTTGGACAGAAGGACTTCTCAATTTAAAGCAGCTTCAAAATAATTCTTAAAAACCATAAAGAAAGAGTTATTTCCACAACCATCAACCCTTAACTAATTGGTCGATGTATTTATTTATAATCTAAATTTCAATTGAAAACAACGGCTAAGTGCAGTTTAAGCAAAGAAAAATATGCCACGTGGTGTCATCTTCTAACAGTTTATTTAACAATCAACTCAAGATAGTTCTTTGGAAGGGTGACTTTTCTCATACTCAGACCAACTGATAAACATCTCTTCGTAGGTTTGGTCCCATGGGAACCTGTGCTTCTCTATTAGAGCCACGTAGAATCCTCTGATCTCCACCGCATGCGCTCGGTACTTCATTAGACTTGTGTTTAACTGTTGTAGCATGGTTTGAGCCTTCATCGTATGTTCCATAAATCTTTACACTTGTCCTGGCAACGTATTGGTCACCTTGGCTAGCTCTTCGGCCCATAGTGAATCCTACTTGGCATGTGATCTGATTATGTCGCATAAGTTGATGAATTTGTTGGGGTCATCGAACTCGGGGAGTCCTATATCCTTCATTGCTTCACTGATATTACTCCAATGTTTCCTTCAGGTTCCTTGGTGAGGTTATGGAGCGAACTTTGTTCGGTAGTCGAAGGGATATTTCCTACAATCGGGATTGACATCATTTATAAATTACTTATCAGGCAAAACATAGGAAGATGTGATCGGAAAAAAAAACTGATGCGTACATATATAGCTTGCTAGTCCTGATTGTTAAATACTTACATGATCTTAGTAACCTTTTGAATGACCTATAGCATCTTTGTCCACACCATCGCTCCTCTTCAGTTTGGATGAGTTACATTTGCACGTCATAGCGTGGTAGATCAGGTACGACATATACGAGCATTGAAGCCATTCCAGAGGTTGATTTCCCTTTCGGGTATGGAAATGATGCCAGAGCTAAACGTGTGTCGAAAGTGTGTGTTAGCTCCCAAAATGTTGAATACTGTAATAAAGGAAGTTGTTAAACTCCCGAGGTCAAGAAAAGTTGTTACCCTAGAATCTGTATCACCGAGTGTCTCAACCATCATTCGCTAATAGTGGAGGCTGGGAAGATTAAAAAGACTAGAAATGATTGTACCGTATATTCTCTGCAACTCCTATCAGTTGTGTTTCAGATGTCCTGGATCATATTCGTCGTGCAGATATGATGCGTTAATTATTCAAAACATCCCGTCGCAATGTATGAGTATTCCTTGGCACGTTCTGTCTCACTTTGTTATCGGATAAATCGGTAGGTGCAGACACTAAATGATCTCCCTAGATCCACCTAGATCTAGAACAAAACACACCAGAACATGATGCTTTCCTTAAGTTTCAGATATTGAATTTACTAACTAAAGAGGGATAGGTGAAATACCATTTAAACACCTCTTCCTCTCTTCATCTCCATTGTAGTTTCGTTCCAACACTCATAGAATGATGATGCTACAAAAGAACGCAACCAACCAAAGTGATAGTAATAGCATAAACTCAATATAAACCTATGTATGTGATCAATGAATCATACAATAAAACATAACAAGATTTATAGGAAATAATCATATTACTATATCATATTAAATGTGAAAGAGATATTACAACCGTGGCCTTTATGTCGTAAGGTCCCTTCCAACTATCCTTCGTGCCCCACACATAAACGCTCCAAGAATTATGAGAACATAGATATGATAATATTCACAATCTATCTTGACAAAGTGGCTCATCTATCCAAGCTAACAATCTCCAAAGCTCAATCCAATCCAAGCTAATCCAAAAAGCTACAAACTCCAAAAGCCAAAAGCTAATCTCATCCAAGCCCATCCGAAAAGATACAAACTCCAAAGCTAACTTTCTCCATGAGAGATCCTCTCCTTTTATAAGTTGAACAGGATAAGGTGAGGAGGTTAGGATGATCCCACCAAATCATGAAAGAGAGTAAGATCCAAACTATTCAGATGCCACCTCAGCATGGAAGTTTCTTCTTCTAGAAGCATCGAGAAGATGCTTGTTTTTCCCACGTATGAGCATCCTCGCACCCTGCTTATAGTGCAACCTACGAAACTCTCGCAACCCAGCTATGGTGCAGCCTACGAGAATTAGGTATTCTCGCACTCTGCCTATATAGAAACCTATGAAAATCCTCTTTAATAGCATTTTTACAAAGGAGAATGCAACTTCTTTTCTCAGGAAAAGTTCTTCTCTCTTCTTTCTTCAAGAACTCAGGCCACCGACCCCT
The DNA here is from genome assembly GCA_032191745.1 of Picea mariana. Taxonomy (NCBI): domain Eukaryota; kingdom Viridiplantae; phylum Streptophyta; class Pinopsida; order Pinales; family Pinaceae; genus Picea; species Picea mariana. The sequence continues at coordinate 47,697 of JASDQU010101860.1, forward strand.
CTGAAGGAAACATATAGGTTTACATCATTAACGTTAATAGGGATGAAGAAAATAATGTGTAATAGAGA
>JASDQU010101860.1:53166-78604 GCA_032191745.1 Picea mariana
ACGCGCAAGGGCAGGGTATCTAGCCCAAAATCAACTTGAAAGGCTTCCACTTATCATTGTGGGTATACCTTCAAGCGACCCCCATAATACGCGCAATCCCTATACCAAGACCAACAAAGCAGGGTGAGTAACTCTATCAGTCTCAATGCGACCTCATGATTGACCCTTGTGTTAGAAGGGCTTCCCAGGACAAAATGTAATAAGTGGATTTCACTGCTCCCTAACTCAAGATTCTATGTTTGTTTGCAACTTTGGAAAGTTATCTTTCACACCTATTCCAAAGCCCTACAACTAATCTAATGTAGGTTTGCTACCAGAAAGTATAAAAAATGTCTAATCATTTTTTTATAAGCACTTTATTTTATGGTTGTTGTTACTCAAGAGGAAAATGGCGTAAACAATATGGTGTTTTGACCGACTCGAAATTTATGCAAAGAGATAAAGATGCAATCTTTTCATTTCGATGAAAGTTATGCTACGAGAAGAAGAAAACATTTATCATTCTCAGATGCACAATGTCCCAAAATTTACTATACTCACCAATATCAAGATTTTCAAGAAATGAGACAAATAGACTGTACACCAATACACGATTCACGCCCCCCAAAAAAATCATGCATTTTCACTACTTCAAATGCAAATATGCCCCCAATCTAATGCAAAGAAAAAAATAAGATTTTTGTTTCAAAGATAGATAAAAGCAATAGCAAATCACTTCAAAACAAAAAACAACCCAAACAAAGTTTCTCTTTTACCGCGAATTATTCAGAAAAAGAAGTATTCTTTTCACTAAACAATTCTAAAGAAAAACAAGGCTTTGTAACTGAAAGACACTCAAAGGAAGAGATCAAATCTTTCAAAAGAAAACAAAGCAAAGATGGCTAAAAACAGCTCAAAAACTATCAAGTAGACTATAAACAAATCATAATCAAACCCAAAAATTCACCCCAAAACCACATCCAAGGTCTAGGTAAGGAAAACCATAAAAAATCAAGAATTTCACAATTTTTGCAGGCTGGAAGACTAGCACAGTGCGGAAATCACTGATTTCCGTGGGCCAGATATGGGTAGGGCGCGATGTTTCTGCACTGGTTAAAATAGGTAGGGCGCGGAAATCCTAAGTCGCTGCACTGTCCCTCAAAGTAGGGTGTAGAAATAAAACAAAAAATGGGAAAAAATTAAAAATTGAGAAGGTTTTCCAGTGAAGTTTAACAGTCAGAGAGTCAAGTTGGATCTTCCAATGACTCAGAAAACAGAAACCAAGCAATCAAAGCAAGAAAACAAGGAAAACTAGGAAAACATTTGTTCTCCCAGTGGAGTCGTCAATTTTGTTATCAGGTAAATCGGTGAATGCGGACATAGACTAATCCCCCTAGATCCACCTAGATCTAGAAAAAAACACGACAGGACATGCCGCTTTCCCTTGGCTCTAATCATCAAATTTACTACCGAACAAAAGACGATAGACATACCTTTAAATGCCACTTTCTTATGTCTTTGTTGTTCCTATTTCACTCCGGTGCTCTTGTGATACTGATTCTGCAGTGAGACACAAACCAACCAAAGTGAAAGAAGTAGACGTATATTCAATGACAACCTATGCATATGATCAAGGAATTATGCAATAAAATAAAGATAATTCTATGGGAAAGAAGCATGCCACTGTATTATATTAATAATAGAAAGAGAGATTACAACCAGATGCCTTGATGTCGTAAGGTTCCTTCCAAAAATTCCTTACTTCCCACACACTTTTGATCCAAAAATTCTGAGACTATAGATCTGACATTTATCTTGACAAAAGCAAAGCTCAAAGCCACTCTAACCAAGCTAATAATTCTAAGCCAAATCCAACTACAAAAGCCAAGCTCCAAAACCAACTCCTAACCCTTTCCATGAGAGATCCTCTCCTTTTATATGCTGAAGAGGATAAGGTGAGAAGGTTAGGATGATCCCACTAAATCATGAAAGCGAGTAAGATCCAAACCATTCGGAGGCCACCTCACCATAGAAGCTTCTCCTTCTAGAAGCATCGAGAAAATGCTCATTTTTCCCACGTACGAAGGTTGTCGCGACCTAGCTATAGTGCAGCCTGCGGAAATTCCACGCCCTATCTATAGTGCAGCCTACAGAAATTAGACATTTCCACACCCTAGCTATGGTGCAGCCCGCGAAAATCCTCCAAAATAGGGTTTTTACAGAGGAAAACACAATTTCTTCTCTCAGGAAAAGTTCTTCTCCCTTCTTTCTTTAGGAATTCATGCCATTGACCCTTTTTATGCCCATCCCGCACAAATATGTCCATCGTCTATGGCCATTTATCATCCCAAGGTTAATCAATAGAAATTTAATCAACAATTATGGAGGTGGAGGGGAACACATCCTACTTGCAAACTTCATGGTCGCTCCATTTATTAACTATTCCATTCATTTGAATTTAAATTCTTGAGGATCCACGCTCAACTTCACTTACTCTTCCATTATTTGGCACACACTTTGTTTCGACACTCTGGTGGTGGATACTAAGTGAAACCTTTGTAGGGATCCTCCTTTGTTGAAGGTCTTCCGAATCTGATGAAGGAGGAGTAATACTATGTTTAGGTATGTGTAGCAATGTTTTAATGTTTTGTATTCAAATAACACTTATTGTTAGAAAGGATTGATTACACGGTTTTTGAAGAAAGCATGCCCAACTGTTATTACAATGAAACCATGTTGACAAGAAGATATCAGTTTTTAGCCACAAACATTGTTCACAAGAAGATACCAACACTTATCCACAATGAAAAGAAGTTTCCTTATAGATGAGTATTGATATCTTTTTGTGAATAGTAGAAAGAAGATTCCATTGTGAACAATTTTGGTAACTTCTTGTGAACAATTTAAAGAAAATATCAGTACTCATCCACAATGGAATCTTCTTTTTACTATTCAAAAGATAAGTACTCATCCACAATGGAATCTTCTTTACCATGTTCATAAAAAGATACCGATACTCATCTACAATGTAATCTTCTTTTCATTGAAGAAAAACACTGATATCTTCTCTGTAAAGAGTGAGCAAACCTATGCAAACCTGCCACATAAAAGGATTGCTACTTGAACCTAAACATAGTATTGCTCCTTTTTACTTCAATTTGGGGGACCTTCAACAAAGTGGGATCATTTGAGAGACTTCACTTGGTTTACACCACCCCTAGCATTGAAACAGGGCACGTACCAAATGCTAGAAGAGATTTCAATTGGGTAGGCGAGTGAAGACAAGCGTCAATCTTCAAGAATTCAAAGATTTCAAATTCAAATGAATGGACTAGTTAATGAATGAAGCAGCGTGGATGTTTGCGAGTGCGATAATGGATAATGATGTACTTGACAGATGCTTGCGGGATGGACATACAGACTTTCCAATGGGTTAACTATATACATGTGTATATCTGCCCATACACTGTCACTAATGTTTCTCATTGCCGAATCATGAGGAGCTTAAGCTTCAACAAACTAATCTGCTCATCCAATTTCCCACATTTCTGCAATCGAAACATAAAATGTTAGGGAGCAGAGTATATACTATATATTGCTTATAATTATACGTTTTGTTTGAGATTATACCCTAAAGAGGTCAATAAGCACAAGAGATTCCTGCGCTAACCGCGATCAGAGGTGTCCGATGGACTTAAAGGATGTGTTTGAGATTATACCCTAGAGAGGTCAATAAGCACAAAGGATTCCTGCGCTAACCGCGATCAGAGGTGTCTGATGGACTTAATGGCTTCTATGATTTCAGTAGCCGGTTCTGCGGCTTCATCACCACGGCCATGTCATTCAATGCGCTGTCAATACTGTCTCTGAAATCAATAGCTTCCCAGAATGATGCGATGGCGTCAGCAAGATCCTTCTCAACCAGCTCTATCCGCAAAATTCCAATTACTTTGATCTTTCACACACAAGACATGAATAAAGTAGCTTGTTCTAATCAAAACGGACAAAATAAGGAGCAGACTTAACCTGAATGGCTCTGCCATAGAAAGTGCCTCAGACGGAGACCTTGTACATAGCATGAAGTGGTTCAGTGGGTCGGTTTTTTCCTGTGCTTTCACGAACTCGATTGATTTTCCAGGAGCCGAAGCAGGGGACCTGTTGTTCTACAGATAGTGCCATTTAAAAAAATGGCAAAGACTGGGCTCCGACTGCCATTTCCTTTATTTTTGCGGTCTATTCACCACTGAATGCATGAGAATGTCTAAAACCTTATCGGTGCTAAAAAAGACTTACGTGCAGTAAACGCCGGTTCGCCTTAACAATCTTTGCATTAGTCGGCCATTAGCAATCAGTCACCTTATGCTCTGCATTTTCGGGCCAGACAACATAAATTCTCAACTGTAGATTTAGGCAAACCATCCGAAATGTGAAACACGGAAGAATATGAACTTAAACACCTTACGATTCAGGTAAACCGTCCGAAATCTGGAACACGGAAGAATATGAACTTAAAAACGGAAGAAAATATTAAAGGAACAACAGAAATTTTCGCAACTTACTTGGATCGTTCGGCTACAAATTGAATCGGAGACAGGATTCTGCATGGAAGTATTCCCAGGAAAGCGTCCGAAATCTGAAACACAGAAGAATATGAACTTAAACACTTTAAGATTTAGGGAAACCGTCCGAAATCTGAAACACTGGAGAATATGAACTTAAAAAGGGGAAAAAAATTAAAGGATAAACAGAAATTCCGACAATAACTTGGATCGTTCGACTCCCAATTGAATTGAGCGTGAGAACTCTGAAAATCTGGATCGGAGACAGGATCATGCGTGGAAGCATTACCAGCAAAGCCCAAAGATGTCGCAGTAGTTCTTCCAAAGACTTATGCGTCCTCCTACTTTGGTGAAATGGTTTTGGTGAGAGAGGCACCTGGGGATATGAACAAAATGGTAGAGCAGATAAGAAATGCAAAGAATCTGGCGCTGATTCCATCCAGATGCATTTCTTAGCGAATGAATCTTTAGCCCAACGGTCTTTTCCATTAAAGCACGACATATACACGAGCTGCCAGCCTGCCATCCCGCCCAGTAAATAATAATTGGAGTAAAAATCGTGGCTGGTAAACTTAGGCTCTTTTGAAAATGAAACGTTAATTACTCAGAGGTGGCAATCAGCTAGCCATCATAGTAAATTTTAAATATGATTAAGTAAAATTTAAAAAATAAACATGTAAACGGATGTCTTTATAATAGTGAGGAAGTTAGTGGTTGAAATCGCAATCATTGATTTATTGAGACGACTAAGAATATTTCAACAATATTTAATCTTGTCCATACAAAACTGATCAAGTACTAAAAACATATTAAATGTGCCCATTGTCAATAGGTGTATGCCTTTTGGCGTAATTAAGAAGAAGAAAAGAAGTTATTTTAACGTTCACGAGGCTAACAATAGATGATGAGCTCCTCTAATTTTTCCACTATCCCCTCAGTGAATAAGTTATTCCAATAGCTAGGTGTCAAATATCGAGTTCCACAAATATTGTTTTTAAGTTTAAATAACATGGCTATATAAACGTTTTAAGTTTTTTAATACTAGCATACCTGGAGGGGAAAAGAAACACTCGAGTGAATTAGGGTGGTTATTTTATTTAAAGACAGTGGGATTTTGTTTTTGGATGGAAAATGAATACTTCAGAGGTCCATCTTCATACTACATTTGACAGATCTAACAATATTGATCTAGACCATTCCTCCAATATTCCTCTCGACTTCATGGAGCATGCAAAATTCTGATAAATAGTTGTGGTGTTGAAATGCCTTCCATTTATCCTATGGGGTGTTGTCAGAATGCTCTCCATTTATCTTGTGGCCAAAGAAGACATAAGTCATCTTCTACCTGAGGGAATCGAGAGGCGAACCAGGGATCAAGGACTTGTGGTTCCTTCATGGTTGCCTTAGACTCCTGGTATTTCTCATCCATCCACTGGTGGTTTCCTTCCTTTCTCATAGCGGTTTTTGTAAAAAGCATCTTACATGGAGTGTCAATGATCGCTTTAGTTTTCAGGCGTACAACTTACAGTAAGGATCTTTTTTTGTTTGAGGGGTAGGGTTTATGTACTAATATTCAAGTGTTGTATGTATGGCACACTGAAATCCTCGATGGCTTTGAAGGATACATCACTAATCTATTTTTCTCTGTGAGGGTAGGGTTTTTGTACTAATATGCAAGTGTTTTATGTATGGCAGGGTGAAATCCTCGGTGGCTTTGAAGGGTACATTAGTGATCATCCATTTGGAGACAGATGGTGTTATTGTGGCCTTTGAGCGAATGGCGGATGTCATAGAAACCGTTACTGGAGATTTCTTAGCAACCCTGGGGTTAGGGCTACGGAAAGGTGAAGGATCCCTATGGCTTCGTGTGGAGTCTCGTTAATCTCATTACGGAATCTGTCATTGTTGAGGACCACGCACAAGCTTAGGCTCATGATTAGTTCTGTGGATTTTTTGTGTCTAGCATGTTTTCTTTAATGCTTGCAGAGCTCGTAATTTGAAGTTGGAATCCAAGAATGGAAAAGGATTATAGGGTTTAAATTTTGTAGGCATCTGGTGACTCTATGAGTTCGAGGGAGGGTTTGTACATATACCTTCCCAGATAATCGATAGTCATCCTTTTGAACAGATTGATAATAGTTATTGTTTCAGACATATAATATTTCATAACGTCTTTGAAATTCAAATTCTTTATCCTTCTGTCGGATTTGAACCTATTTGTGTGCATGTTTTCACGACCATCGCATGAATGATTATTTTATGAAGCTTGTATTAGTGTTAAACATTTTTTATGTAATGCTTCTAATGTGAATAAACAATAATTGATTTTTAGTGATTGTAAATGCTTATATGATCTAGAGCTGACAATGACCCAAACTCATGAAGAATTAGAAAGATCCTAGCAAACTCTTGTCTAAGAAGAAGAAATACAAATTCCAAGAAGACAAGCACAAAGAAGAGAAAATAGAAATTGAAACTAAAAGGATATATGGACCAATAAATGTTTAAGTTTTACTTATACAGCTAGCAGTTACAGTTCTTCTTTATTATTATAATCATTTAGCACATTAGTTGCATAAATAAGATCATCGAAAGAGAGGAAATCATAGAAACAATAGAGACACACATATTATCCTGGGAAACCCTCATGGAGAAGAAAACCCAGCAAAAACATCTTCAATATAGATAGACCAAAGACCAAACAGAAGATCCTCCTCTACTCCTTCACTAGGAAGAGTAGTGCACCACTTAACCAAGAAATACCAAGAGATAGACCAAAAACCCTTCTTGACGTCACCCCCAGTTGCAGTAGGTTCTCCTCCAAGACATGTGCACTACAAAGTTGAGTGTGTGTGTATCCAAATGAGGCGTTATCCTCACATATAAATACAAGTTGTGAGGTGGCGCTAGGGTTGTGACTCTTCACTTGGTGGAGCCGACTTCTCCTAGAAGTTGCTAAAACCACTTTACAATTACTAGGGGCCGACTTTACAAATACCACCATACAAATACATGTTGACCAATCCACAAAAGGGAATTTGATCTTATATAAGACCCGACTTGATCAATCCACAAAAGAGGATTTGATCTATACAATAATGACTCAAATAGGAGTAGAATATTCTTCGATGTTACAATAATTCAACAATAACCAGAGGCAAAAGTAAACAATTTCATATTCCAGAAGTTAAAGAAGTTTCCTTTGAAGAAAAAGAGAAAGATTCAGTCATGGGTGATAGAGATGAAAACTATGAAGAAATACATGAAGAAGGGCATGAAAGGCACATAAATCCAAGAAGAAGCGTTAGAGATTTCCCTCTTAACTTTCAAGGAGAACAACATCAGCTTCCAACTCTTTTGCAAGGAACATTGCTAGTATTTTTGGGGGATGGAGCAGTAGATCCAAAAAGACATATGAATTTATTTTTGGACATGTGTGATTTTCATCTGATCGAATGTGATGATGTAATGGTGATATCATTTATTCAGACATTGATTGGTCAAGCATATGAATGGTATACGCTGTTACCTACAAGATCAATTGGATCATTTGATGATCTTGAAACAATGTTTTTGAATATGTATGCTCCCTCGTGGCATACCATACTCTTCTCACACAGTTTACTCAAATATGTCTGAGAAAGAATGAAAAAAATTGATATTTTAATTTAATATTTTTTAGGACATTGAATAAAATTCTAGAGGAACAAAATCCAAACGCTCCAGTAATACTCAAGGGTTATAAGAATGATATGCCTTATAATGTAAAGTTTTCTATCATAACTTTTCAAATTGAAACTATACGCGAAGCAATGGAAAAGGCTACAGAAAATGGAAGAGATTATGCGGGAAACAGGCATTGACCCTGATATTATTATTGGAAGAGTCCATAGACAAATGGAGAATTTGGTCATTTCAAATCAAGAAGCTTCAAGTTCAAGGAGAAATAAAGATTAGAAAACATGTCATACTAAAAATCAAGGAGTTGTAGGAGGTTTTTTCAAAGGAACTATTCCAAATGTAAAGAATGGTCCTGCTGTGGCACAAGAAACTAAACAGAGGATGGAGATAGCTCATATGAATTGGACCATTCAACAAATGCAAAATGAAATAACAAGATTGAGATGAAACGAAAATTTTATTCCTAATCCAAGAATGCCCGAGCAAAGAAGAAATACAATTCAAGAACAGAGGATCATAGCTGATGATACCACCGATGAATTCAAACAAAGGGCACCAAGAGCACCAAATCCAAATGTTGTAATATGAGAAGATGTTTTTGATGACCAAGATTTTAATCAAGAGGTTGATTAAATTCAAGAATAAATTCTCGAATCTATATAGATGGATGAATGTGAGTCATCCAGGTATATATTTGAGGAAAATTAAGAAAACAATATCTCGCAAGAAAATGTTTTGCAGACAAGAGCACAAGAAAATCAACCAAAAACAAAAGATAATTTGGAAAAGGGAAAAGAAAAAGAAAGAGAAAAAGTGAGGTCAAGTGGAACAGAAGTTGGTAAGCAGCTGATGGTTGTAAATCAATCAAAGAATCCTCCACAGATGAAATACAATGTAGTAGATGATCTTTCAAAACTAAGAATAACTTTGCCACTCATGGAAGTTGTGAAAATTCCCCAACAGAGGAAAAACATTCTTAAATTTTTAGATGAACTAGTTCATATAATGGAAGTTGTTGCATCAGGCTCAAGGCAACAACAGAGTAATCTAAATAGAACGAAAGGTAAAGTCCCACATTTCTATCTCACAATAGAAAATCATGTTGTCATCCTTTATAATTGCTTGGTTGATACAGGAGCCACAAATAACATTATGCCATTATCAGTCATGGAAGCATTGGGGATGGGTTGTACAAAGTACTATGAAACTGGTGAAACCATTTATGCCATAGACTCGAGAAAAGTTCATGGATATGGAGAAATCAAAGATTTCTATGCTTGGATAAATTTTGTTCCACATATCGCAATTGTATTCACAATCATAGTTGTTGATCTTCCGCTAGCCTACGGGGTAGTTCTCGAAAGAGATTTCTCTACGACGATTAGGGGTTACATCACGAATTATGGAAGTTGCATGATGTTACCAAATAAGGATGGAACAATGATGAGAGTTCCACGTGAGCCAAGAAAACCTTTCTCTTTCAAGAAAAAAAGATAATGAACCGATGCAAGGCTATGTCGATGTCAGCATGGGGAATTATGTCATGTTGGACCAAGAACAACATGATGTTTTAGAAATTAAGGAAGAAAATTCTTTCAAAGGGTTTTGGAGAATGTCTTTTGATGGCGCATGTTCCAATTCTGGGAGTGGTATTGGAATTGTATTTAAAGATACGAATGCAAATATACACCCGCATGCCATAAGATTGGAATTACATTGCACAAATAATGAAGCATAATATGAGGTGTTAATCCAAAGGATGATCTTGGATTTGGAAATGAAAATCGAACATCTGATTATAACTGGTGATTCTAAACTAGTTCTAAATCATGTTACTCAAAAATACAAAATCAAGAAAGAAAGGCTAAAATTGTATGCTAAAAGAGTAAATGAACTGATGGAATAATTTATTTCGTTTAATTTATCTTTCATCCCAAGAGAAAGGAATCAAAAGGATGACTCTTTGGAAGTTGTTGCATCATTATTCAATCCAGATGATTTTCAAGACAATAACATCTTTCAGGTAAAAAGAATTTTCAGGCCCTCAGTTCTTGATAACCAAGAATACCTTCAAGTATTTGAGAATGATGAAGAGTTGAATGATTTTTTTTTTTTCAATTCAGGAGAAGTTGAAGAAACCATTCAATCAATTTCAAAAAATTGTATTAAATCCAAATCTTTGTTCTCTCAAGATGATCAGAGCAAAAAACTAAAAGAAGAAGAATGTGTATGAAAAATACAACAAACTCAAATGATAAATATTGGCACTGGAATTTCTCCTAAATATGTGAATCTTGGAACATTTGTACACCAAAGGAAGTTTATCAATATACCACTTTGTTGAGAGAGCACTTTTATTCTTTTGCATGGAGTTATGATGATCTTAAAGCATATGATGAAACAATTTTTCAGCATATCATACCTCTGAAAGAAGGTACCAAGCCATTCAAACAAAAATTAAGAATAATAAATCCAAAGCTAAATCCTCTAGTTAAAATAGAAATTGAAAAGTTAAAAAAGGTCGGGATAAATTTCCCAATCAGACATTCAAAATGGCTATCTAATCCAGTAATTGTAAGGGAAAAAAGCGGAGAAATTGTATTATGTGTTGATTTTTGAGATCTAAATAAAGCAAGTATAAAAGACAACTATCCTTTCCCAAATCTAGAAATGTTACTCCAACAAGTAATTCGATCAGCTCTTATGTCTATGTTAGATGGATTCTCAGGATACAATCAGGTTCTTGTTGCAGAGAAAAATAGATTAAAGACTGCATTTATCACACCATGTGAGACATATGTGTATGCATGAATGCCATTTGGATTTAAAAACGTTGGAGAAACTTTTTAGAGGGCCACAGATCATGCTTTCAAAGACCTAATTGGGAAATTCATGGTTGACTACCAAGATGATCTTACTATATATTCCAAAATAAGAGAAAAATGTATTGATCATTTAAGAGAAGTTTTTGAAAGATGTAGAATATTTGGAATATCTTTAAATCCTAAGAAATGTTTGTTTGTTGTTTCTGAAGGAAAATTATTGGGACATATAGTTAGCAAGGAGGGGATTTTTATTGATCCTAAAAGAATAAAAGCAATTAATGAATTGAATCCTCCAACATCAAAAAAGGGAGTCCAATCATTCTTTGGCAAATTTAATTTCATGAGAAGATTTGTACCAGATTATGAAACAATAGTTAAACCAATAAGTTTATTGCTTAAAAAGGATATGATATTAGAATGGATGAAGATATTCAATGAGCTTTCAATAACATCAAACATCCAATTTCAACTGCTCCAGTATTAATAAGCCCATATTTTAATAAATATTTTATCATATACTCTTTTACCTCAGAAGAAACTATCACCTCAATTTTAACATAGGGAAACAGTAAAGGAGAAGAACTCCTGATAAGCTTCATGAATAAAACTATGCATGATTATGAATTGAAGTATTCAGATATAGAAAATCAAGAACTTTCCTTAGTAAAGGAAGTAGCTCATTTTAGGACTTACATTTTATCTTCTCATGTTATAGCATATTTTGCTTCTTATCCAGTAAAAATTCTCCTCAAACAACAATTAAGAGAAGGAAATTGGGCTCATTGGATTGCAAAAATCCAGGAGTATGGTATTGAGATCAAACCATTGCATGAAATTAAGGGACAAGGATTGCGTAAGCTTATTACTGGAAATAATTCATTAAATGGGTATGTATCAATCACAACAGGAGGATCTACATCAACTTCTAATTGATATAAAGATATCATTTTTTATTTGAAATCAAGGCAATTTCCAAATGGCATGTCATCAAAAGAAAGGAGGACTCTGAAAATGAAATCAACTCAATATGTACTAGTTGCTCAAATTTTGTTTCACGGAAATTTTGACATAATGTTGCTAAGATGTGTAGATGCAACAAAAGCTCGAGAACTAATTAAATAATTTCATGAAGGAGTTTGTGGTGGTCACTTTGCACCAACAACTACTTCACATAAATAATAAGGGTTGGTTATTATTGACCAACAATTTTCAAAGATTCATATACAAAAATAAGAAAATGTGAATCTTGTCAGAAATTGTCAGGAAAAATGAAAAGGGTCGCAATGCCTTTACAACATATATAAGTAGAAGAAGCCTTTGTTAAATGAGGACTTGATGTTGTTGGACCAATAAACCCAAAATCAAGTAAATGAAATTTATATATTCTTATTGCTACAAATTATTTCACAAAATGGCAAGAAGCAGTAGCATTAAAGAGGGCGAAATCGAAAGAAACTATAAAATTCCACAAGGATAATATTCTATCAATATTTGGAGGTCCGGAGAAATTTATTACAGAAAGTGGATCAATTTTTCATTCGATCAAAATTTATAAAGTTTTGTGGAGAGTTCGGTATTTTAATGGTACAATCATCCAATTATTATCCTCAAGGAAATGGCTTGGTTGAGTCAACAAATAAAACTTTACTTCAAATCCTCAAAAAGACTATTGATCAAAATTAGAAGAATTGGCATTTAAAATTAACAGATGCATTATGGGCAAATAGATTGACACCAAATGATAACACTAGGACATCTCCATATAATCTGGTGTATGGAAAAGAGGCAAGAATGTCAATCAATTTGGAAATAAATGCTTTAACATATGTTGTAAACATTGAGGATTTAGAAGAAGTATCACCACTACAGAAAGGTATAATCAAGTCATCAGACTGGAGGGAAATGAAATGAAACATTACATAAAATGAATCAAAGGAAACAAAGTGTCAAAAATATTTTGATCAAAGTGCAACAATGAATTTTTTTTAGAAAGGGGAATTAGTACTACTCTGGAATAAAGCCAAAGAGAAACCCTCTATGCATACAAAGTTTGAGGCATTATGGATTGGGCATTATATCATTGAAAAAGTCTTGGGGGTATAATTCTTATATGATCAAAGATATGAAAGGGACAACACTAATGTTTCCAGTCAATGGGAAACATATTAAAAATTTCTTCGCTTGATCAAAATTATTCCTAGTTGTACATAATCTTATTTATTTGTTCTGTATATTCTCATCTTTTTTACTCCATTTCCCAAAGGAGAAGGCATCTAACCTTCATATTCTGGATTCTTGGTAACCCACGGGGGGTTACCACCCCTTAGTTGGAGCTAATTGTTGACCCCTTGATCCTGGATCTTTTCATCGATGACTCATTAAAAGAATTACATTAAAGAGTGTAAATGAAAGCTTATGTGCAACATAATTAAAGAGGACATAATCATGGAGAAAAGATGAGAAGGAGAGAAAGAACACAATACATGATAACTAAGTTCGTCCCAAGAATGGACTATGTCTCCGGGCCCGCTTCAAAGTGGAGAGGCTTTATATTATCTCAACAATAAAAATTGGCATAAATACATCATTATACCTCAATTCTAAAAAATGGCCTTCAGATCTACTGCTCTAATGAAAAATCGAATCACATTAGTGAATTTGTGGCAAGGAGTAGTGCAAAATCGACTATCAAATCATCTCAATCCGACATAGTCACCTCCAGACGCCTCCTGGGCTCTTTGCCTAAAAAATTGTGCCTTCAGACTGCAATTAATGCCTTCCCTGCATACAAATTTGTGCCACTGTATGGATCTTGGGCGCTAACCCTGAACTCTGGAAAAAGGATAGATTTAAATCAAAAAATTCGAGTGGTCATTGCAATGGGGTTGTTAGCCCACTTGGTTGGAAGAGATAAACATAGTAATTGGTTTATCGGAAGTCTGGGGGTCAAACCCCACAGACTCTCATTTTAATACTTCATTACAAATTAATACATATATAGTTTAAAAAACTATATATTAAATACAACAAATTCAGTGTATGGTTTTTAAACCATACTTGACNATACTCTCGCCATAATTAACCCTTACCTCCACCCAGTTAAGATTTTCGTGGATGAAATTGGGGCCACATCCTGATGTGATGGGTGCACGAATACATTGGGGTCGGATCCACTGGATTTCATGGTTATAAAGAGATATGAATTTTGGGGGTTGGCCATCGATCGATCCGACCGTCAGATTCGGCGTCAGCCAATCCGAGGCTATCCCCCTTTTTTTATTTTGATTTTTTGGGATCGGGCCCTTCTTGGTTATTTCTGGGGTGCCACGTTGCACCCAAGGATTGGTCCACATGGCACCCTGATACTTGTCTAATGGGTCTAGTCAATAGATTATGTAAGTGGCCATGTTTCCTGTTATAAGGAGGGCACATGACGGCCTCTGGGTGGTGCCATGTGGCATCACCTGGGGGTGCCATGTGGCACTTGCCAATTGGCCACCAAAAATTCCAAATCAGTCTGCCATGTGTCACCTCCTAGGTGGTGCCACATAGAAATCATCACATCATGCTAACATCATCTATGCACAGTCAGTTTTTGACGTCGACAGTTTGAACGCTGAGTCACCCTTTGACTTTGACTGGGTTGACCAAAACTTTGACCATCCATAACTTCTTCGTTCAAACTCCGTTTGAGGTGCCATTTGCGTCATTGGAAAGCTTGCGACGAGCACTTTGACTTGGCATTGTTTTTTCTAAGATATGAGGACTTTGATTTTTTTCCCTTTTAGATCCACTTGGATCACCCCTATAGGTTTTTTCTTTCACTTTCCTATACTTAGAAAATTTCTTAGTTTGTTGTAGTCCCATATGTTCCATGTTGTGCAAGATGCACATTTCTTCTTCATGATATACATATTGTACCATACTTATCCTCTTTTCCATATCTTGATGGGTTCATGGATGGCGGACCCACTGGTGCATTATTTTATTCTTTCACAAGTTTGTTGCCAACACTTAGTTTTTTTTTGTCTCTTTTATCGCGGACTCACGAAATCTTTTTCTTTGCAACCCATCCTTGTAATTCTGACTGATAATTTCCAACACTTAGCCATTTTATGATTCATGGTAGGTTGGCAGACTCACGGACTCATATAAATATTTCTCCCATCCCTGACTCCCCGCCATGATGTGTCCCTACTCTTTCACACTTCTCGATATTTATTTAATGCTAATCCTACGGACTCAAGTGCTAAATGAATTTCAAAAAGGTCGTTATTAATTTTATTTTTCTTGAGGAAATAAAATTTATTTCATATTAATTCTTGCATCAAAAAAATAACTTAAGTGGTATTATCAAGTAAGATCTTATTATTATTCTAAACAATATTACAGAGAATTTCACCAACCTCGTAAATTTGGCCAAGAGAAAGAAACACTTTGGTGGGGATAATTTGAATTTGTTCACCCGAAAAGATCACAACTATCATTAGTCGAGGTCCTATTGGTATTATGAAACTTTGACAAACAGAGACAACAACAAAATCTAGATGTCAGGAATAGCTCTTGATGGGTGTGTGCCTAAATTTTTTGACTACAAAGAAATCGTTACTTGGTGTGTAAGTTTGTTGAGAATCGGAAGACAATCCATTACAGAATGGTTCCCCTATTTCTTTGGCACCGATATTTTTCAAAAAGTTGTTGAAATTACCATAGTTGACTCTCACATACAAAGGAGATGAATCTAGAACTTTTCTCAAGGGAAAAAATAATGGAATAGAGGTTCTACGAGAATATTTGTAAGACCCTGCAGCAATGCCATAATATTTATCCAGAATTCAAGTTAGTTCCTTGAAAGACCCATATTGAGAAATTGTTTGGCCTTTTACTAGAATCACTAGTCAGGATTCTATGACGATTATTCCTCGGTTGGCCATGTATATTTTACATCTCACAATCCATGAAAATGATATCTTTGATTGGGAAAAAATCATATCTAATGAAGTCTCTGCACAACTAGTAAATTTCAAGAATGAGAATAAGTTCTACATGGCTTCATATTTGATATTTGTCTTCACATACTGTCACATTTTTAAAGGCTTGAGCATTGGAAAAAAGGTAAATTGAAAGGTCAACCCAGTGACCATGTGGTACCATACCCCATGGAGATAAAAGGTTATTCATTATTTCTATGAAGTTTATAATGAGTTTGTGTTTGCATTCAAGAAACTTCTTTTCGGAGAAAATACCTCCAGTCTATCTTTGTAAGCATATGATTTTCTAGATAGAAAGGGGATTATGAAAAAATGGATAATTATAATATTATTATATTTTTTTGTTCTAATAAAAAACCCCTTTTATCCCCTATTATGTGCCAGATAAATTATTTGGTATATAAGTAGAAAAATAGTACAAGTCCTGGTTCCATACTTTCTATGAAAAAAGGAAGAAACAGTTCATCCCTTTTCCCTAGAAAGTTGGTGAAATTTTGTTGAGGGGAATTTCTAAAATTGATGAATTTGCTTCCTATCTTGATCGATACAATCTAATATTTGCAGAAGAGATTAAGGGTTTCAATCCTAATCACCTATTTTATAATCATATGATAGCATTTGGAATTAGTCCTACGTTGGCTAATACCCTTATATTTGGAGAAGATGAAGGGGATAACCATGATCCTCCTATTCAGGATATTGAGAAAAAATATGGTGATACAGAAACTATTGTAAGTACCACAGAGCATTACAAGCAAAGGGGAAAATCCTCAGGTGAAAGAAGTTCCCAATATCCTATTGTTTCTCATATAAGTGTTCCACCCAAAGTAAATTCTCAGTTTATAGCGTCTTAACAAAGGAAATCCTTGACTAATAATCCGGATGATGGTGGTGAGAAAAACCCTCCTCAAGGAAAATTGGAAAACCCTCATAAGTTGAAAGTTAAAAGAAGAAGAAAAATCTCTCAACAAGAGGAGGAAGAACAAAACATACCTGAAAATGACATTTCTCTTGAAGACATGGATTTAGATGTTGATATTGAGAATATCTGGTTTCCTGATGAAGAAAAGCGAGTACAAGAGAACACACAATTTGTTGTTGAACTGGCCATCCAAAATGGAGTCTTCTCAGATGAAGAAACTTTCTTTGTACATAATGCATTATTTGATAAATCTTCCAGGAAATTAATTTTTGAAAGAAATTCAAAGAACAAAAGGGGTAAATCATGTTCCACAATTGATCTCAGAGACATACACCCATCGAAATTATCTTCAATCCACAAAGTTACAAGAGATGCATTAGATGTTCCCATAATTGATATGGAAGAAGAAAATTTCAAGCTTAAAGAAAGCATAAAATAATTGGAAGCAACCTTGATGGCTCCACCTATATTAGCCACCATGTCGCCATGCTCCAACCTGGTGAAAGATTTCATTTAACCCCAGAGTTAAGATTAAGAATGAAAGGAGCTTCAAGTTTACTTACTGCTACCAGACATTTTGTCGAAGAAAACATAAAGAAAAGAATGTCACTCATTTTAGATACATGGGACTTAGAAAACAATTTCTCCTCTCTTGGTTTCAAGATACAAAATACCAAGGAATATTTGAATACAGATATAGAAAATGATGAAGGATTTCTCAAATATGGAGTTTCCATGTTCGCTACAAAGGTTTTGGCAATGACAGAATAAAGAAGAAAACAAGAAGATTTGCCTTTTTAAAGTCGTATAAAGCAATTAAAAGCATGTTGGATTCAAAGAATTAATATATTAAGGGGACTACTAAGTGAAATTCATAAATTAACACACAAAAATACCAAGGCATGTTCAAAATTGATTGGGTTAGATATTGCGGGCGCTACTATTAAGGTACCAAATCTAAATTTGATAGCAGATTCAATGCTCCTGACTAGACAACAATTTGAAGAACAAGTTGAGACTTTAAAAAGATTATCGGTCGATAAATTTGGCAGTATGGTGGAATACACTAATTATGATATTGATAGTTGGTTTGTGGAATATACAAATAGAAATAAAGATATTAAAGTCAAATTCAACCAAGAAGTGATTGTTTCTCCTCTAAGAGAATATATTGAAGAATGGCTAAACAAGGATTCAATCAAGATTATTGAGACTCTAATGAAAGAAATTAATATCAGTCATGTAGTCGCAACAAAAAAGGATACAAAAGGTGCCTCTACAAGTAAATGAAAGGGAGATATTTTATCACAGTAATTTCATACTGATCACATTCCTTCTTTCCTTTTCAGAATTCATCCAGTTGTATTTATTATTTTGATAGAAAAATATAACTGAATTTTTATAACTTCCTTCTGTCTTTTGTCTAGATCTTGTTTTTCGTTCTCTATCCGAGATCCACATCTTCTTCCTCATA
The DNA here is from genome assembly GCA_032191745.1 of Picea mariana. Lineage (NCBI taxonomy): Eukaryota > Viridiplantae > Streptophyta > Pinopsida > Pinales > Pinaceae > Picea > Picea mariana. The sequence goes on from JASDQU010101860.1 coordinate 71,598, forward strand.
TTTCTTGTATATATTTTATGGTCCACGAGAGCCCCAACCCTAGTCCATTTATGGACAAATGCCTTTAAATTTCTGAGACTGTAAAAGACTTTATTATTTTTTGAGAAATCTTAGAGAACTATTTCAGGGTTGATTTTGATTATGTTTTATAACTTTGAGTCCTGAGTATATGATATTTGAAATAGACTTTTCAAATTCTCTTTTTGACCTAAATAAGTAATACTCTTACAAATTTCTCTCATGTGTTGGACCATATTTCCTTTTATTTTTGAATGTGATAAAAAATATCTGAAATTGTGATGGATGTGAGAATTTCTGTTATTTTATGCAATGCATTTATTTTTGACAAATGTGATGCTTAATATTCCTAGTCCATTTCTCGGGAACTCCTATATATATTCTATATCATTTTAAATTTTGTTGAGCGATAAAGATTTGTATTTTTCTTGAAGCATAATCCTATATTATTACATTAATATTTAAAGAAAAATATTTTGAAGAATTTACAAAGGAGTAGCACCTCTGTAAAAACGCAGGGGGATTTATATCCTCATGAAGTTGTCGTTTCGGTCTTAACAGATTCAAAAGTCAAGACCCTGGTACATGAAGAGCTCTTGTAAGGGTTAGGGAACCTTAAGCATGTGAAATATCACCTATTTGAGATGGAAAACTTGTAGGATATGGAAATCCTTAACCTAGGCGAAGCAAGAATGCCTTGATCAATTTAAGATGGAATATTTGAGCTCTTAGGAGTGAGGAATAGTCTCAGAAAATACTTAGAAGGAACCCTGAAATGTTTAAGTTTGGATTCATACTATTTTCCATGAATAAAATGAGTGTCTTAATCAGGATGATTTGTGGTAGTTGAATAGGTTTAGCTGGAAGATCCTAACCATAGGTCAAAGGACGTGATCGTCAAAATTTTCTAGTACAAGGTTGAGTTGGGACTCCAACAAGAAGATATTTGAAGTCAATGACAACCATTTATTTATCATAGAGTGTATTGGCAAGTCTAGGACCATCGATATGAGTCATGAATCCTTCATAGTGAAACTCGTTGGAGACCCAGACAGGAGGTTATAGAGGGAGTCTGATGGCTTGGGAGTCCAAGAGTCATGGATATTTTTAGAGATGCTCAGTGGGATCTGAGTTGTTGGATTTTGTGTGAATAACCCCAAGGAGAAGAGTTAAGGGACCTTATTTGGTGAACAATTGTAACCCTCTAAGTGTACGGTGTCCATCGGATGAGAGGAACGTGGATCGTTCGATCTGTCAGAGTGTGTGTTGTTGGAGTGGTCTGTGATGCCTGAATGGAGATGCTCTGATGGGAGATACTCTGAGAATGAAAGTGGACCATCGATCGATGTGTGGCAAGATTTAATATCATTTGTGGATTCCATGGGTCCCATTTGTTAGAAAGTAGAATGGACATTTAAGTGGGGAGTAACGATCGAGTAAGTAGAGGCATTGATGTAATCATAGTCATTGAAGCCCAAGATCAAGAACCATTGGATCCCTTAGGATGATCCATTAGAATGATTCCATCGTAGAGGATTTTAACCTTAGTGGTTGAGTATTTCGACAGGGATGAGTCATAATAACTACCAATCATTGATATGATGGTAAGGATTCATTATGAATCCCTGATTGATAGGGTTTAGGAACTTGGTCACCTTAGTAAACTTTGAGGAGGAGCTTGTATATGAAATAATAAGAGTTAATATAGCTTAAATTGTGATAAGAGAATTCTTCACTTAAACAACTGATGAATTTGATAGCATGTCCTAAGAAAAGAAAAGGAAAGCCAACATCCCACCATCATATGTGATGATTAGGGGGTCGAGTGTGTTACAAAGTGGTGGGTCACCAAGGCCACTCAAAATTGTTTAATAAATCTTTTATTATGCCCTGAATACATGTTATGATGTTGATAAATGTAAGGGCTAACAATGTTTCTCTATTTCATCACGTAGGATGTATTGAAAGGAAAAAAAGTGAATGGTGCAGTGCAGCATGGAAGACACATCATATTTCAGAGAGGAGGAATATGATGGTCGTAAGGATAGAGAAACCCCTCCATATTTAGTGGCCATTGTTAGAAGTCTGAAGGAAGATAATGAGAGGATCATGAGGGCTCGGGATGAACAGGAAAAGTTGAATGCAGTGATCTTGCAAATCTTGTATGTGATTCAAAAGCATCTGCAACAGGGACCCAGTAACACATATTTTCACCAATTGGAGAGGTTGAATACCCCTTTAGATGCCCAAAAGCACGGATTGGCCCATAAAAATGTAGGAAGAAGCTCTTCCAAGAAGAGGCATCTGAAAGACAAGAAAATTAAGTCAGGTGGAGGTATTTCCACTGAGTCACCTAGTAGGAATATTTCTTCTCAGGAGTTATCTAGCAGTGACACTGGATCAAGCATTTCAAGGAAAAATAAGAGACATTCACAAAGTTCTCTGACTGAAGAATTCAAGAAGGCTAAATCACCTACCTTCGATGGATAAATTAAGAAAGGAGAAGAAGTCGAATCTTGGTTGTTGGGTTTGAAGTTCAGTACTTTTGGGTACATAATTGCTCTGAAAATACCAAGGCAAGGATTGTCATCTTAAATTTGAATGGAGGAGCTTCGATATGGTGGGAGAATCTCAACGAGATCAAAGGACTGAAGGAAAGAAAACTCACCTAGAAGCAGTTTGAGAGGTATTTTAGAAAAACATACATATCAGAGAAATATTATGATGACAAAATCAAGGAATTTCATGAGCATAAGTTGGGTCAACTTATTATGGATGCATATGCCAAAACATTTTTGAAGTTGTTAAGGTATGTTCCTTACACAAGGACAAAAAATAAAGGGTGCAACACTTTATCAATGGATTGCCACGGACCTACCAAGAGAAAATTGAATTCAATAAGCCAAAGACCTTAGAAGAAAATATAAGGAAGGCTAAGTGTTGCTATGATCATTCTAAACATAAATAGGAGCCTTCTAAGGATTGGAAAATAAAGGATAAGGGAAGATTCCAGAAAAAGGGATTCATATCTTTCCCAAAGAAAGGTGCATAGTTAGGAAAACCGAGAAGAAGTGTGCATCAACAAAATTTTCCATCTCAGACTAGAAATAGGCCAGCAGAGTAGGAAAGAGAGAGAGTAGAGGAACCAAAGAAAGGGCCTCTACAGTGTTGGGGTTTTGGAGAGCCACATCTATTGAGGGATTTTCCTCACAGGCAACATGATTACAAGAAAGTATACCATTTTAAATAAGAAACTATAGTTGATGATGTATACTGAAGTGTGCCAAGGATATATGCAGCTATGAAGAATTGGCAAGCAAACCACCAAGCCTTTGTGGTGGAGCTGGAAGGAAAAATTTCCAAACAAATTATTTCTATTTTAAATGACCCTTGATCAAATCTTAGTTATGTCTCACCTCAAATTGTTGAAGCATGTGATTTATAGAGGAAGAAACATGCAAAGGAATGGTCAGTCCAATTATCCACACAAACTACGAGAAACGTGGTTGAGGTCATAGAAGACTATCCCTCTAAGATAAGTGGACTATGTACACAAGAAGTCTTAAATATCCTACCTTTAGGATCATATGATGTGTTGTTAGGCATGGATTCGCTAGCAATCCATAAGGAAAAATTAAATTATTATGAGAAGATTTTGGAATGTAAAGATGAAGCAGGCAATGCAAGAGTTTTTCAAGGCATTCAGAAGCCAATTTTAGTTAGGAATATATCATCATTGCGTCTTAAGAATTTAAGTAGAAAAGGGTGTCTCTTCTATCCTATACAAGTTCTTAACTCAACAGAAATCGAGGATTTGAAAGATGGAGATCACCTTGTATTATGGGAGTTTAAGGATGTGTTTCCGGAGAAGGTGCATGGACTTCCTCCAAAAAGAGATATTGATTTCTCAATACATCTTGTACCTGGAGCAGAGTCAGCATCAAAGGTACCCTACAGAATGAGTACACCTGAACTGGTGGAGTTTAATGTACAATTGAAAGAAATGTTGGATAAAGGTTACATCGGGCCAAGTGTATCCCCACGGGGAGCACCAACCTTGTTTGTAAAGAAGAAGGATGGCACCTTGAGATTGTGTATTTATTACAAAAATTTTAACGAGATAACCATCAAGAACAATTATCCTTTTCTCGGGATTGATCATATTTTTTATCATTTCAGGGGAGCCGCAGTTTTCTCAAAATTGACTTGAGATTAGGATGTCACCAAGTTAGGATTAAGGATGAGGATATCCATAATAAAAATTTTAGGATGAGATAAGGACACTATGAGTTTGTAGTGGTGCCATTTTGGTTTATCAATGCATCATCTACCTTCATGAGTTTAATGGACAGTGTGCTCAGAAATCATTTAGACAAGTTTATCTTAGTGTTTATGGATGATATTCTGGTGTATTCCAAGACTAGAGAAGAGCATGAAGAACACCTTAGAGTGGTGTTGCAGGTGTTGCAAGAACACCAACTTTATGATAAGTTTAGAAAGTTTGATTTATTTAAACAAAAATCGAATATTTTGGCCACATAATCTCAGCAAAGGGAGTGGAAGTAGATCCTGACAAAATTAAGGAAATCATGGATTGGCCCACCCCTCGAAATGGGAAAAAGTGATATATTTCATGGGGTTAGCTGGGTATTATAGAAGATTTATAAAGGGGTTTTCCAAGGTTGGTCATCCCATTAATTTGTTCTAGAGAAAGGGGAAGAGATCCATACGGTCACTAGAGTGTGAGGCTAGCTTTCAGCTGTTGAAGCATCTTTTAACTAATGCCCATGTTTTGAAGATTGCAAACCTTGAAAAATACTTCTTGGTTTTCACTGATACTTGCAAATTAGGACTCGATGGAGTGATTATGCAATAATGGCAAGTGATCCATTACGAGACAATAAAGATAAATGAGCATGAACAAAAGCATGTCACCCATGATCTAGAGCTTGCAACAATTGTGCATGTACTAAAGATGTGGAGACACTACTTGCTCAAGAGAAGATTTGTCTTGATGATTGGCCATTATGGTTTAAAGTATCTATTTGACCATCCAAGGTTGAATTCTAGATAGGCTAGGTGGATGGTGTTGATTAGTGAGTTTGATTTTGAAATCAAACATATCAAAGGAAAGGAGAAGAGAGTAGCATATATATGCACTCATTTTAAGTGTACAAACAATACACTTAGAAACCACAAGTGTAGGGGAGTTTGATATCAAGCAGAGGATTAAAACCCTCTTGTAGGAAGATGAGTTCATCAATCAAGTAAGGGAAGGTTACAGGAGGAACCCAGGGAGATAAAATATGAAATATATCAGCTTACAACTGATGAGTTACTATTGTATAAAAACAAGATGTATGTGCCTAAATCAGTATATTTGAGGCACTTGATCATGGATGAATTCCATAGGATACCTTATGTGGGGCACCCTAGTTATCAAAAGATGGTAAAAATAGTAAGAAAGTTGTATTATTGTCCTGGAATGAAGAAGGACATCACCAAATACATTGCAAAGTGTATGGAGTGTCAACAGGTAAAAGTTGAGAACAATCATCTTGCAAGACTATTGTAGCCTTTGCAAATTCCTGAGTGGAAATGGGAGACAATCTCCATGGATTTTATTACTGGGTTGCCAAGAAAAATTAAGCAGCATGATGCAATCATGGTTGTGGTGGATAAGATGATCAGGGAAGCTCATTTCATCCCTATTAAATCTACTTTCAAGGCCATATATGTTGCTAATGTTTTCATGAAGGAAATTTCCATATTGCACGGTCTGCCCAAGACCATAATCTCATATAGAGATGCCAAGTTTACTTCCAATTTTTGGAAAATATTGTTTGTGGGATTAAGAAAAAAGTTGGAATTTAGTACAACCTTCCATCCTTAAATAGATGGTGTTCGCGCACAGAGGGAAGAATCGGATTTAATCATTCAAATACCAACAAATCCTATAGACACCAACCCTTTCGGCATCACCTGCAGAGGAAGTGAAGTCTCACCCGATGCATCTAGAGGGGCTACAGGAACCAAGGTTTTGTAGTGCTGAGGGGAAGTGAGGAATTCAACCTATCATTTATTCATGTGTGTAGTTTCCATTACTCAATAATTACTTAACATTCAACCTACTATGTGCACAACATTCTCCCATTTAACATCCATTCAATTACTAGATATTTCAGTGCGCGACATTATGACATCATACATGAGCCATACATTCGACACGTGTCATTAAACATAATAAATTGCAAATACAACACATCAAAACACACAGATTTATATGGTTCACCCAACTTGGGCTACGTCCACAATGACTAGCTACTTAAATTATTTATTAATAGTTTTTTCACAGCTACGTACTGTGCTACAAAATATGTAACAATAACATCACCCAAACTTGCCTATTCATTCTATTGTAGTGTGAGTTTCACTCCTTAGTCCTACCTCAGCTTTATCATGCATATCTCTTTTTCACTATGTTCACCTATATCTCTCTCTCTCTACCCAAAAACCCAATACATATTTACATATATAAATAGGGCTAAGCCCGTTACAAAGTGGACAAAATGTCCCCAAAATCTTAATGGTCTATAATTGTTTTCCTCCTTTTGTGCGTTGCTCTGTCGTGCATCCTTATTTCATGCACTTCAATGCCTTTAAGTCCACTCTCGTCACGTGCTCTATTCCATCTTCTAATTTCCTTTAATTCTTTTACTTCTTCTGGCGTAGATCTCAAAACTTATCCAAAATGCCTATACAATAGGCCACCAACACTCACTTGTGGCTCGTCCCAATCCACTCAGGCCTTCTTCTAGTGTGCCATGAATGCTTCAAAGGTTGCCTTCGTTGTTGCGGTCTTTTCCTTGAACTGTAGTTCCTTCTGCAAAATTTGATCAATTGTTTCAGCAGTGACGTAAGCCTGCACCTTCTCGACACCTTCCTCAGCTTCTTGTTTGATGATTCCTTGAGTTGATGTTAAGGTATAT
>JASDQU010101860.1:78624-90299 GCA_032191745.1 Picea mariana
TGAAGTTGGTGCTTCCAATGAATGTAATTCTTCAAGTCATATAAGAAAAAGCATTCCGTGGTTTTTTCCCGATTTGGGTTTCCACGTAAAACACTGGTGTACTGTGTATGTGTATGATTGTTCATTTGTTCATTACTTATGTACTCTGCAGTTATTGGATAATAATGCTTCATTGATATAGCACTTGGATTATATGGTTAAAAGGGATTAAATTGCTCTATTACTGATTCACCCCCCCTCTCAGTAATCCAACAATTACAAATTAATACATATATAGTTTAACAAACTATATATTAAATACAACAAATTCAGTGTATGGTTTTTAAACCATACCTGACACCATATTTAGCACATACTCTCACCATAATTAACCCTTACCTCCACCCAGTTAAGATTTTCGCGGATGAAATTGGGGCCACGTCCTGATGTGATGGGTGCACGAATACATTGGGGCCGGATCCACTGGATTTTGTGGTTATGAAGAGATATGAATTTGGGGGTTGTCCATCAGTCGATCCGATCGTCGCATTCGGCGTCGGCCAATCCAAGGCTATCCCCCTTTTTTAATTTTGATTTTTTGGGATCGAGCCCTCCTTAGGTATTTCTGGGGTGCCACGTTGCACCGAAGGATTGATCCACATGGCACCCTTCTACTTGTCTAATGGGTCTAGTCAAAATATTATGTAAGTGGCCATGTTCCCTGTTGTAAGGAGGCCACATGACGGCCTCTGGGGTGGTGCCACGTGGCATCACCTGGGGGTGCCATGTGGCACTCGCCAATTGGCCACCAAAAAGTCCAAATTAGTCTGCCATGTGTCACCTCCTAGGTGGTGCCACATCAAAATCATCACATCATGCTGACATCATCTATGCACAGTCAGTTGTTGACGTCGACAGTATAAACGTTGAGTCACCCTTTGACTTTGACTGGGTTGACCAAAACTTTGACCGTCCATAACTTCTTCGTTCAAACTCCGTTTGAGGTGCCATTTGCGTCATTGGAAAGCTTGCGACGAGCACTTTGACTTGGCATTGTTTTTGCTAAGATCTGAGGACTTTGAATTTTTTCCCTTTTAGATCCACCTGGATCACCCCTATAGGTTTTTTCTTTCACTTTCCTATACTTAAAAAATTTCTTAGTTTGTTGTAGTCCCATATGTTCCATGTTATGCAAGATGCACATTTCTTCTTCATGATATACATATTGTACCATACTTATTCTCTTTTCCATATATTGACGGGTTCACGGATGGCGGACCCATTGGTGCATTATTTTATTCTTTCACAAGTTTGTTGCCAACACTTAGTTTCTTTTTGTCTCTTTTATCGTGGACTCACGAAATCTTTTTCTTTGCAACCCATCCTTGTAATTATGACTGACAATTTCCAACACTTATCCATTTTATGATTCATGGCAGGTTGGCGGACTCATATAAATATTTCTTCCATCCCTGACTCCCCACCATGACGTGTCCCTACTCTTTCACACTTCTCGATATTTATTTAATGCTAATCCTACAGACTCAAGTGCTAAATGAATTTCAAAAAGGTCGTTATTAATTTTATTTTTCTCGAGGAAATAAAATTTATTTCATATTAATTCTTGCATCAAAAAAATAACTTAAATGGTATTATCAAGTAAGATCTTATTGTTATTCTAAATAGTGTTACAGAGAATTTCACCAACCTCGTAAATTTGGCCAAGATAAAGCAACACTTTTGTGGATACAATTTGAATTTGTTCACCCGAAAAGATCACAACTATCATTAGTTGAGGTCCTATTGGTATTATGCAACTTTGACAAACAGAGACAACAACAAAATCTAGACGTCAGGAATAGCTCTTGATGGGTGCGTGCCTAAAGTTTTTGACTACAAAGAAATCGTTACTTGGTGTGTAAGTTTGTTGAGAATCAGAGGACAATCCATTACAGAATGGTTCCCCTATTTCTTTGGCACCGATATTTTTCAAAAAGTTGTTGAAATTACCATAGTTGACTCTCACATACAAAGGAGATGAATCTAGAACTTTTCTCAAGGGAAAAAATAATGGAATAGAGGTTCTACGAGAATATTTGTAAGACCCTGCAGCAATGCCATAATATTTATCCAGAATTCAAGTTAGTTCCTTGAAAGACCCATATTGAGAAATTGTTTGGCCTTTTACTAGAATCACTAGTCAGGATTCTATGACGATTATTCCTCGGTTGGCCATGTATATTTTACATCTCACAATCCATGAAAATGATATCTTTGATTGGGAAAAAATCATATCTAATGAAGTCTCTGCACAACTAGTAAATTTCAAGAATGAGAATAAGTTCTACATGGCTTCATATTTGATATTTGTCTTCACATACTGTCACATTTTTAAAGGCTTGAGCATTGGAAAAAAGGTAAATTGAAAGGTCAACCCAGTGACCATGTGGTACCATACCCCATGGAGATAAAAGGTTATTCATTATTTCTATGAAGTTTATAATGAGTTTGTGTTTGCATTCAAGAAACTTCTTTTCGGAGAAAATACCTCCAGTCTATCTTTGTAAGCATATGATTTTCTAGATAGAAAGGGGATTATGAAAAAATGGATAATTATAATATTATTATATTTTTTTGTTCTAATAAAAAACCCCTTTTATCCCCTATTATGTGCCAGATAAATTATTTGGTATATAAGTAGAAAAATAGTACAAGTCCTGGTTCCATACTTTCTATGAAAAAAGGAAGAAACAGTTCATCCCTTTTCCCTAGAAAGTTGGTGAAATTTTGTTGAGGGGAATTTCTAAAATTGATGAATTTGCTTCCTATCTTGATCGATACAATCTAATATTTGCAGAAGAGATTAAGGGTTTCAATCCTAATCACCTATTTTATAATCATATGATAGCATTTGGAATTAGTCCTACGTTGGCTAATACCCTTATATTTGGAGAAGATGAAGGGGATAACCATGATCCTCCTATTCAGGATATTGAGAAAAAATATGGTGATACAGAAACTATTGTAAGTACCACAGAGCATTACAAGCAAAGGGGAAAATCCTCAGGTGAAAGAAGTTCCCAATATCCTATTGTTTCTCATATAAGTGTTCCACCCAAAGTAAATTCTCAGTTTATAGCGTCTTAACAAAGGAAATCCTTGACTAATAATCCGGATGATGGTGGTGAGAAAAACCCTCCTCAAGGAAAATTGGAAAACCCTCATAAGTTGAAAGTTAAAAGAAGAAGAAAAATCTCTCAACAAGAGGAGGAAGAACAAAACATACCTGAAAATGACATTTCTCTTGAAGACATGGATTTAGATGTTGATATTGAGAATATCTGGTTTCCTGATGAAGAAAAGCGAGTACAAGAGAACACACAATTTGTTGTTGAACTGGCCATCCAAAATGGAGTCTTCTCAGATGAAGAAACTTTCTTTGTACATAATGCATTATTTGATAAATCTTCCAGGAAATTAATTTTTGAAAGAAATTCAAAGAACAAAAGGGGTAAATCATGTTCCACAATTGATCTCAGAGACATACACCCATCGAAATTATCTTCAATCCACAAAGTTACAAGAGATGCATTAGATGTTCCCATAATTGATATGGAAGAAGAAAATTTCAAGCTTAAAGAAAGCATAAAATAATTGGAAGCAACCTTGATGGCTCCACCTATATTAGCCACCATGTCGCCATGCTCCAACCTGGTGAAAGATTTCATTTAACCCCAGAGTTAAGATTAAGAATGAAAGGAGCTTCAAGTTTACTTACTGCTACCAGACATTTTGTCGAAGAAAACATAAAGAAAAGAATGTCACTCATTTTAGATACATGGGACTTAGAAAACAATTTCTCCTCTCTTGGTTTCAAGATACAAAATACCAAGGAATATTTGAATACAGATATAGAAAATGATGAAGGATTTCTCAAATATGGAGTTTCCATGTTCGCTACAAAGGTTTTGGCAATGACAGAATAAAGAAGAAAACAAGAAGATTTGCCTTTTTAAAGTCGTATAAAGCAATTAAAAGCATGTTGGATTCAAAGAATTAATATATTAAGGGGACTACTAAGTGAAATTCATAAATTAACACACAAAAATACCAAGGCATGTTCAAAATTGATTGGGTTAGATATTGCGGGCGCTACTATTAAGGTACCAAATCTAAATTTGATAGCAGATTCAATGCTCCTGACTAGACAACAATTTGAAGAACAAGTTGAGACTTTAAAAAGATTATCGGTCGATAAATTTGGCAGTATGGTGGAATACACTAATTATGATATTGATAGTTGGTTTGTGGAATATACAAATAGAAATAAAGATATTAAAGTCAAATTCAACCAAGAAGTGATTGTTTCTCCTCTAAGAGAATATATTGAAGAATGGCTAAACAAGGATTCAATCAAGATTATTGAGACTCTAATGAAAGAAATTAATATCAGTCATGTAGTCGCAACAAAAAAGGATACAAAAGGTGCCTCTACAAGTAAATGAAAGGGAGATATTTTATCACAGTAATTTCATACTGATCACATTCCTTCTTTCCTTTTCAGAATTCATCCAGTTGTATTTATTATTTTGATAGAAAAATATAACTGAATTTTTATAACTTCCTTCTGTCTTTTGTCTAGATCTTGTTTTTCGTTCTCTATCCGAGATCCACATCTTCTTCCTCATATTTCTTGTATATATTTTATGGTCCACGAGAGCCCCAACCCTAGTCCATTTATGGACAAATGCCTTTAAATTTCTGAGACTGTAAAAGACTTTATTATTTTTTGAGAAATCTTAGAGAACTATTTCAGGGTTGATTTTGATTATGTTTTATAACTTTGAGTCCTGAGTATATGATATTTGAAATAGACTTTTCAAATTCTCTTTTTGACCTAAATAAGTAATACTCTTACAAATTTCTCTCATGTGTTGGACCATATTTCCTTTTATTTTTGAATGTGATAAAAAATATCTGAAATTGTGATGGATGTGAGAATTTCTGTTATTTTATGCAATGCATTTATTTTTGACAAATGTGATGCTTAATATTCCTAGTCCATTTCTCGGGAACTCCTATATATATTCTATATCATTTTAAATTTTGTTGAGCGATAAAGATTTGTATTTTTCTTGAAGCATAATCCTATATTATTACATTAATATTTAAAGAAAAATATTTTGAAGAATTTACAAAGGAGTAGCACCTCTGTAAAAACGCAGGGGGATTTATATCCTCATGAAGTTGTCGTTTCGGTCTTAACAGATTCAAAAGTCAAGACCCTGGTACATGAAGAGCTCTTGTAAGGGTTAGGGAACCTTAAGCATGTGAAATATCACCTATTTGAGATGGAAAACTTGTAGGATATGGAAATCCTTAACCTAGGCGAAGCAAGAATGCCTTGATCAATTTAAGATGGAATATTTGAGCTCTTAGGAGTGAGGAATAGTCTCAGAAAATACTTAGAAGGAACCCTGAAATGTTTAAGTTTGGATTCATACTATTTTCCATGAATAAAATGAGTGTCTTAATCAGGATGATTTGTGGTAGTTGAATAGGTTTAGCTGGAAGATCCTAACCATAGGTCAAAGGACGTGATCGTCAAAATTTTCTAGTACAAGGTTGAGTTGGGACTCCAACAAGAAGATATTTGAAGTCAATGACAACCATTTATTTATCATAGAGTGTATTGGCAAGTCTAGGACCATCGATATGAGTCATGAATCCTTCATAGTGAAACTCGTTGGAGACCCAGACAGGAGGTTATAGAGGGAGTCTGATGGCTTGGGAGTCCAAGAGTCATGGATATTTTTAGAGATGCTCAGTGGGATCTGAGTTGTTGGATTTTGTGTGAATAACCCCAAGGAGAAGAGTTAAGGGACCTTATTTGGTGAACAATTGTAACCCTCTAAGTGTACGGTGTCCATCGGATGAGAGGAACGTGGATCGTTCGATCTGTCAGAGTGTGTGTTGTTGGAGTGGTCTGTGATGCCTGAATGGAGATGCTCTGATGGGAGATACTCTGAGAATGAAAGTGGACCATCGATCGATGTGTGGCAAGATTTAATATCATTTGTGGATTCCATGGGTCCCATTTGTTAGAAAGTAGAATGGACATTTAAGTGGGGAGTAACGATCGAGTAAGTAGAGGCATTGATGTAATCATAGTCATTGAAGCCCAAGATCAAGAACCATTGGATCCCTTAGGATGATCCATTAGAATGATTCCATCGTAGAGGATTTTAACCTTAGTGGTTGAGTATTTCGACAGGGATGAGTCATAATAACTACCAATCATTGATATGATGGTAAGGATTCATTATGAATCCCTGATTGATAGGGTTTAGGAACTTGGTCACCTTAGTAAACTTTGAGGAGGAGCTTGTATATGAAATAATAAGAGTTAATATAGCTTAAATTGTGATAAGAGAATTCTTCACTTAAACAACTGATGAATTTGATAGCATGTCCTAAGAAAAGAAAAGGAAAGCCAACATCCCACCATCATATGTGATGATTAGGGGGTCGAGTGTGTTACAAAGTGGTGGGTCACCAAGGCCACTCAAAATTGTTTAATAAATCTTTTATTATGCCCTGAATACATGTTATGATGTTGATAAATGTAAGGGCTAACAATGTTTCTCTATTTCATCACGTAGGATGTATTGAAAGGAAAAAAAGTGAATGGTGCAGTGCAGCATGGAAGACACATCATATTTCAGAGAGGAGGAATATGATGGTCGTAAGGATAGAGAAACCCCTCCATATTTAGTGGCCATTGTTAGAAGTCTGAAGGAAGATAATGAGAGGATCATGAGGGCTCGGGATGAACAGGAAAAGTTGAATGCAGTGATCTTGCAAATCTTGTATGTGATTCAAAAGCATCTGCAACAGGGACCCAGTAACACATATTTTCACCAATTGGAGAGGTTGAATACCCCTTTAGATGCCCAAAAGCACGGATTGGCCCATAAAAATGTAGGAAGAAGCTCTTCCAAGAAGAGGCATCTGAAAGACAAGAAAATTAAGTCAGGTGGAGGTATTTCCACTGAGTCACCTAGTAGGAATATTTCTTCTCAGGAGTTATCTAGCAGTGACACTGGATCAAGCATTTCAAGGAAAAATAAGAGACATTCACAAAGTTCTCTGACTGAAGAATTCAAGAAGGCTAAATCACCTACCTTCGATGGATAAATTAAGAAAGGAGAAGAAGTCGAATCTTGGTTGTTGGGTTTGAAGTTCAGTACTTTTGGGTACATAATTGCTCTGAAAATACCAAGGCAAGGATTGTCATCTTAAATTTGAATGGAGGAGCTTCGATATGGTGGGAGAATCTCAACGAGATCAAAGGACTGAAGGAAAGAAAACTCACCTAGAAGCAGTTTGAGAGGTATTTTAGAAAAACATACATATCAGAGAAATATTATGATGACAAAATCAAGGAATTTCATGAGCATAAGTTGGGTCAACTTATTATGGATGCATATGCCAAAACATTTTTGAAGTTGTTAAGGTATGTTCCTTACACAAGGACAAAAAATAAAGGGTGCAACACTTTATCAATGGATTGCCACGGACCTACCAAGAGAAAATTGAATTCAATAAGCCAAAGACCTTAGAAGAAAATATAAGGAAGGCTAAGTGTTGCTATGATCATTCTAAACATAAATAGGAGCCTTCTAAGGATTGGAAAATAAAGGATAAGGGAAGATTCCAGAAAAAGGGATTCATATCTTTCCCAAAGAAAGGTGCATAGTTAGGAAAACCGAGAAGAAGTGTGCATCAACAAAATTTTCCATCTCAGACTAGAAATAGGCCAGCAGAGTAGGAAAGAGAGAGAGTAGAGGAACCAAAGAAAGGGCCTCTACAGTGTTGGGGTTTTGGAGAGCCACATCTATTGAGGGATTTTCCTCACAGGCAACATGATTACAAGAAAGTATACCATTTTAAATAAGAAACTATAGTTGATGATGTATACTGAAGTGTGCCAAGGATATATGCAGCTATGAAGAATTGGCAAGCAAACCACCAAGCCTTTGTGGTGGAGCTGGAAGGAAAAATTTCCAAACAAATTATTTCTATTTTAAATGACCCTTGATCAAATCTTAGTTATGTCTCACCTCAAATTGTTGAAGCATGTGATTTATAGAGGAAGAAACATGCAAAGGAATGGTCAGTCCAATTATCCACACAAACTACGAGAAACGTGGTTGAGGTCATAGAAGACTATCCCTCTAAGATAAGTGGACTATGTACACAAGAAGTCTTAAATATCCTACCTTTAGGATCATATGATGTGTTGTTAGGCATGGATTCGCTAGCAATCCATAAGGAAAAATTAAATTATTATGAGAAGATTTTGGAATGTAAAGATGAAGCAGGCAATGCAAGAGTTTTTCAAGGCATTCAGAAGCCAATTTTAGTTAGGAATATATCATCATTGCGTCTTAAGAATTTAAGTAGAAAAGGGTGTCTCTTCTATCCTATACAAGTTCTTAACTCAACAGAAATCGAGGATTTGAAAGATGGAGATCACCTTGTATTATGGGAGTTTAAGGATGTGTTTCCGGAGAAGGTGCATGGACTTCCTCCAAAAAGAGATATTGATTTCTCAATACATCTTGTACCTGGAGCAGAGTCAGCATCAAAGGTACCCTACAGAATGAGTACACCTGAACTGGTGGAGTTTAATGTACAATTGAAAGAAATGTTGGATAAAGGTTACATCGGGCCAAGTGTATCCCCACGGGGAGCACCAACCTTGTTTGTAAAGAAGAAGGATGGCACCTTGAGATTGTGTATTTATTACAAAAATTTTAACGAGATAACCATCAAGAACAATTATCCTTTTCTCGGGATTGATCATATTTTTTATCATTTCAGGGGAGCCGCAGTTTTCTCAAAATTGACTTGAGATTAGGATGTCACCAAGTTAGGATTAAGGATGAGGATATCCATAATAAAAATTTTAGGATGAGATAAGGACACTATGAGTTTGTAGTGGTGCCATTTTGGTTTATCAATGCATCATCTACCTTCATGAGTTTAATGGACAGTGTGCTCAGAAATCATTTAGACAAGTTTATCTTAGTGTTTATGGATGATATTCTGGTGTATTCCAAGACTAGAGAAGAGCATGAAGAACACCTTAGAGTGGTGTTGCAGGTGTTGCAAGAACACCAACTTTATGATAAGTTTAGAAAGTTTGATTTATTTAAACAAAAATCGAATATTTTGGCCACATAATCTCAGCAAAGGGAGTGGAAGTAGATCCTGACAAAATTAAGGAAATCATGGATTGGCCCACCCCTCGAAATGGGAAAAAGTGATATATTTCATGGGGTTAGCTGGGTATTATAGAAGATTTATAAAGGGGTTTTCCAAGGTTGGTCATCCCATTAATTTGTTCTAGAGAAAGGGGAAGAGATCCATACGGTCACTAGAGTGTGAGGCTAGCTTTCAGCTGTTGAAGCATCTTTTAACTAATGCCCATGTTTTGAAGATTGCAAACCTTGAAAAATACTTCTTGGTTTTCACTGATACTTGCAAATTAGGACTCGATGGAGTGATTATGCAATAATGGCAAGTGATCCATTACGAGACAATAAAGATAAATGAGCATGAACAAAAGCATGTCACCCATGATCTAGAGCTTGCAACAATTGTGCATGTACTAAAGATGTGGAGACACTACTTGCTCAAGAGAAGATTTGTCTTGATGATTGGCCATTATGGTTTAAAGTATCTATTTGACCATCCAAGGTTGAATTCTAGATAGGCTAGGTGGATGGTGTTGATTAGTGAGTTTGATTTTGAAATCAAACATATCAAAGGAAAGGAGAAGAGAGTAGCATATATATGCACTCATTTTAAGTGTACAAACAATACACTTAGAAACCACAAGTGTAGGGGAGTTTGATATCAAGCAGAGGATTAAAACCCTCTTGTAGGAAGATGAGTTCATCAATCAAGTAAGGGAAGGTTACAGGAGGAACCCAGGGAGATAAAATATGAAATATATCAGCTTACAACTGATGAGTTACTATTGTATAAAAACAAGATGTATGTGCCTAAATCAGTATATTTGAGGCACTTGATCATGGATGAATTCCATAGGATACCTTATGTGGGGCACCCTAGTTATCAAAAGATGGTAAAAATAGTAAGAAAGTTGTATTATTGTCCTGGAATGAAGAAGGACATCACCAAATACATTGCAAAGTGTATGGAGTGTCAACAGGTAAAAGTTGAGAACAATCATCTTGCAAGACTATTGTAGCCTTTGCAAATTCCTGAGTGGAAATGGGAGACAATCTCCATGGATTTTATTACTGGGTTGCCAAGAAAAATTAAGCAGCATGATGCAATCATGGTTGTGGTGGATAAGATGATCAGGGAAGCTCATTTCATCCCTATTAAATCTACTTTCAAGGCCATATATGTTGCTAATGTTTTCATGAAGGAAATTTCCATATTGCACGGTCTGCCCAAGACCATAATCTCATATAGAGATGCCAAGTTTACTTCCAATTTTTGGAAAATATTGTTTGTGGGATTAAGAAAAAAGTTGGAATTTAGTACAACCTTCCATCCTTAAATAGATGGTGTTCGCGCACAGAGGGAAGAATCGGATTTAATCATTCAAATACCAACAAATCCTATAGACACCAACCCTTTCGGCATCACCTGCAGAGGAAGTGAAGTCTCACCCGATGCATCTAGAGGGGCTACAGGAACCAAGGTTTTGTAGTGCTGAGGGGAAGTGAGGAATTCAACCTATCATTTATTCATGTGTGTAGTTTCCATTACTCAATAATTACTTAACATTCAACCTACTATGTGCACAACATTCTCCCATTTAACATCCATTCAATTACTAGATATTTCAGTGCGCGACATTATGACATCATACATGAGCCATACATTCGACACGTGTCATTAAACATAATAAATTGCAAATACAACACATCAAAACACACAGATTTATATGGTTCACCCAACTTGGGCTACGTCCACAATGACTAGCTACTTAAATTATTTATTAATAGTTTTTTCACAGCTACGTACTGTGCTACAAAATATGTAACAATAACATCACCCAAACTTGCCTATTCATTCTATTGTAGTGTGAGTTTCACTCCTTAGTCCTACCTCAGCTTTATCATGCATATCTCTTTTTCACTATGTTCACCTATATCTCTCTCTCTCTACCCAAAAACCCAATACATATTTACATATATAAATAGGGCTAAGCCCGTTACAAAGTGGACAAAATGTCCCCAAAATCTTAATGGTCTATAATTGTTTTCCTCCTTTTGTGCGTTGCTCTGTCGTGCATCCTTATTTCATGCACTTCAATGCCTTTAAGTCCACTCTCGTCACGTGCTCTATTCCATCTTCTAATTTCCTTTAATTCTTTTACTTCTTCTGGCGTAGATCTCAAAACTTATCCAAAATGCCTATACAATAGGCCACCAACACTCACTTGTGGCTCGTCCCAATCCACTCAGGCCTTCTTCTAGTGTGCCATGAATGCTTCAAAGGTTGCCTTCGTTGTTGCGGTCTTTTCCTTGAACTGTAGTTCCTTCTGCAAAATTTGATCAATTGTTTCAGCAGTGACGTAAGCCTGCACCTTCTCGACACCTTCCTCAGCTTCTTGTTTGATGATTCCTTGAGTTGATGTTAAGGTATAT
>JASDQU010101860.1:129955-154777 GCA_032191745.1 Picea mariana
TCACAATCCATGAAAATGATATCTTTGATTGGGAAAAAATCATATATAATGAAGTCTCTGCACAACTAGTAAATTTCAAGAATGAGAATAAGTTCTACATGGATTCATATTTGATATTTGTCTTCACATACTGTCACATTTTCAAAGGCTTGAGCATTGGAAAAAAGGTAAATTGAAAGGTCGACCCAGTGACCATGTGGTACCATACCCCATGGAGATAAAAGGTTATTCATTATTTCTATGAATTTTATAATGAGTTTGTGTCTGCATTCAAGAAACTTATTTTCAGAGAAAATACCTCCGGTCTATCTTTGTAAGCATATGATTTTCTAGATAGAAAGGGGATTATGAAAAAATGGATAATTATAATATTATTATATTTTTTTGTTCTAATTAAAAACCCCTTTTTATCCCCTATTATGTGCTAGATAAATTATTTGGTATATAAGTAGAAAAATAGTACAAGTCCTGGTTCCATACTTTCTATGAGAAAAGGAAGAAACAGTTCATCCCTTTTCCCTAGAAATTTGGTGAAATTTTGTTGAGGGGAATTTCTAAAATTGATGAATTTGCTTCCTATCTTGACCAATACAATCTGAGATTTGCAAAAGAGATTAAGGGTTTCAATCCTAATCACCTATTTTATAATCATGTGATAGCATTTGGAATTAGTCCTACATTGGCTAATACCCTTATATTTGGAGAAGATGAAGGCGATAACCATGATCCTCCCATTCAGGATATTGAGAAAAAATATGGTGATACAGAAACTATTGTAAGTACCACAGAGCATTACAAGCAAAGGGGAAAATCCTCAGGTGAAAGAAGTTCCCAATATCCTATTATTTCTCATATAAGTGTTCCACCCAAAGTAAATTCTCAGTTTATAGCATCTCAACAAAGGAAATCCTCGACTAATAATTTAGATGATGGTGGTGAGAAAAACCCTCCTCAAGGAAAATTGGAAAACCCTCATAAGTTGAAAGTTAAAGAAGAAGAAAAATCTCTCAACAAGAGGAGGAAGAACAAAACATACCTGAAAATGACATCTCTCTTGAAGACATGGATTTAGATGTTGATATTGAGAATATCTGGTTTCCTGATGAAGAAAAGCGAGTATAAGAGAACACACAATTTGTTGTTGAACTGGCCATCCAAAATGGAGTCTTCTCAGATGAAGAAACTTTCTTTGTACATAATGCATTATTTGATAAATCTTCCAAGAAATTAATTTTTGAAATAAATTCAAAGAATAAAAGGGGTGAATCATGTTCCACAATTGTTCTCAGAGACATACACCCATCGAAATTATCTTCAATCCACAAAGTTTCAAGAGATGCATTAGATGTTTCCATAATTGATATGGAAGAAGAAACTTTCAAGCTTAAAGAAAGTGTAAAATAATTGGAAGCGACCTTGATGGCTCCACCTATATTAGCCACCATGTCGCCATGCTCCAACCTGGCGAAATCTTTCATATAACCCCAGAGTTAAGCTTAAGAATGAAAAGAGCTTCAATTTTACTTACTGCTACCAGACATTTTGTCGAAGAAAACATAAAGAAAAGAACTCATTTTAGATACATGGGACTTAGCAAAAAAATTCTCCTCTCTTGGTTTCAAGATACAAAATACCAAGGATGGTTTCAAGAAGAAGGATGGTACCTTGAGATTGTGTATTTGTTACCGAAATTTTAACGAGATAACCATGAAGAACAATTATCCTTTTCGTATTTTTTATCATCTCAGGGGAGCCGTAGTTTTCTCAAAATTGACTTGAGATTAGGATATCACCAAGTCAGGATTAAGGATGAGGATATCCACAAGAAAAATTTTAGGATGAGATAATGACACTATGAGTTTGTAGTGGTGCCATTTGGGTTTATCAATGCACCATCTACCTTCATGTGTTTAATGGACAGTGTGCTCAGAAATCATTTAGACAAGTTTATCTTAGTGTTTATGGATGATATTTTGGTGTATTCCAAGACTAGAGAAGAGCATGAAGAACACCTTAGAGTGGTGTTGCAGGTGTTGTAAGAACGCCAGCTTTATGCTAAGTTTAGAAAGTTTGATTTATTTCAAAAAAAAATCCAATATTTGGGCCACATAATCTCAGCAGAGGGAGTGGAAGTAGATCCTGACAAAATTAAGGAAATCATGGAATGGCCCACCCCTCGAAATGGGGAAAAGTGATATATTTCATGGGGTTAGCTGGGTATTATAGAAAATTTATAAAGGGGTTTTCCAAGGTTGGTCATCCCATTAATTGGTTCTAGAGAAAGGGGAAGAGATCCATACGGTCACTAGAGTGTGAGGCTAGCTTTCAGCTGTTGAAGCATCTTTTAACTAATGCCCATGTTTTGAAGATTACAAACCTTGAAAAATACTTCTTGGTTTTCACTGATACTTGCAAATAAGGAATCAATGGAGTGATTATGCAATAATGGCAAGTGATCCATTACAAGACAATAAAGATAAATGAGCATGAACAAAAGCACTTCACCCGTGATTTAGAGCTTGCAACAATTGTGCATGTACTAAAGATGTGGAGACACTACTTGCTCGAGAGAAGATTTGTCTTGATGACCGACCATGATGTTTTAAAGTATCTATTTGACCATCCAAGGTTGAATTCTAGATAGGCTAGGTGGATGGTGTTGATTAGTGAGTTTGATTTTGAAATCAAACATATCAAAGGAAAGGAGAAGAGAGTAGCATATATATGCACTCATTTTAAGTGTACAAACAATACACTTAGAAGCCACAAGTGTAGGGGAGTCTGATATCAAGCAGGGAATTAAAAACCTCTTGTAGGAATATGAGTTTATCAATCAAGTAAGAGAAGGTTATAGGAGGAGCCCAAGGAGATTAAATATGAAAGATATCAGCTTACAACTGATGAGTTACTATTGTATAACAACAATATGTATGTGCCTAAATCAATATATTTGAGGCACTTGATCATGGATGAATTCCATAGGATACCTTATGTGGGGCACCCTAGTTATCAAAAGATGGTAAAAATAGTAAGGAAGTTGTATTATTGTCCTGGAATGAAGAAGGACATAACCAAATACATTGCAAAGTGTATGGAGTGTCAACGGGTGAAAGTTGAGAACAATCATCCTGCAAGACTATTGTAGCCTTTGCAAATTCCTAAGTGAAAATGGGAGACAATCTCCATGTATTTTATTACTAGGTTGCCAAGAAAAATTAAGCAGCATGATGCAATCATGGTTCTGGTGGATAAGATGATCAGGGACGCTCATTTCATCCCTATTAAATCAACTTTCAAGGCCATATATGTTGCTAATGTTTTTATGAAGGAAATTTCCATATTGCACGGTCTGCCCAAGACCATAATCTCATATAAAGATGCCAAGTTTACTTCCAATTTTTGGAAAATATTGTTTGTGGGATTAAGAAAAAAGTTGGAATTTAGTACAACCTTCCATCCTTAAACAGATGGTGTTGGCACACAGAGGGAAGAACCAGATTTAATCATTCAAATACCAACAAATCCTATAGACACCAACCCTTTCGGCATCACCTGCAGAGGAAGTGAAGTCTCACCCGATGCATCTAGAGGGGCTACAGGAACCAAGGTTCTGTAGTGCTGAGGGGAAGTGAGGAATTCAACCTATCATTTACTCATGTGTGTAGTTTCCATTACTCAATAATTACTTAACATTCAACCTACTATGTGCACGACATTATCCCATTTAACATTCATTCAATTACTAGATATTTCAATGTGCGACATTATATCATCATACATGAGCCATACATTCGACACATGTCATTAAACATCATAAATTGCAAATAAAACACATCAAAACATACAAATTTATGTGGTTCACCCAACTTGGGCTACGTCCACAACGACTAGCTACTTAAATTATTTATTAATAGTTTTTTCACAGCTACGCACTGCACTACAAAATATGTAACAATAACATCACCCAAACATGCCTATTTGTTCTATTGTAGTGTGAGTTTCACTCCTCAGTCCTACCTCATCTTTTTCATGCATATCTCTTTTTCACTATGTTCACCTATATTTCTCTCTCTCTACCCAAAAACCCAATACATATTTACATATATAAATAGGGCTAAGCACGTTACAAAGTGGACAAAATGTCCCCAAAATCCTAACGGTCTATAATTGTTTTCCTCCTTTTGTGCGTTGCTCTGTCGCGCATCCTTATTTTGTGCACTTTGACGCCTTGAAGTCCACTCTCGTCATGTGCTCTAGTCCATCTTCTAATTTCCTTTAATTATTTTACTTCTTCTGGCATAGATCCCAAAACTTATCCAAAATGCCTATACAACAGGCCACCAACACTCAATTGTGGCTCGTCCCAATCCACTCAGGACTTCTTCTAGTGTGCCATGAATGCTTCAAAGTTTGCCTTCATTGTTGCAGCCTTTTCCTTGACATGTAGTTCCTTCTACAAAATTTTATCAATTGTTTTAGCAGTGACGTAAGCCTGCACCTTCTCGACACCTTCCTCAAATGCTTGTTTGATGATTCCTTGAGTTGATGTTAAGGCATCTATCACTCTATATGCATCCTATTGGAATACTTATATCTGCTTTGTGTGATCCTGTTGCTCCTCTCTTAGATGATTCATTTCTGAATACAACTTTCGGTTCTCATTCATTGCAGCTACCACCTCTTTCGATGGTAATGTGCCCATCACTACTTGTAATTTATGCACCTTTACCTGCACAGTCTGAATCTTCTGACTTATCTCTTGTTGTACCTTGTCTTCACTCGGTTGTTTCCAAACATACATAGTCTCTGTATACATTTATGCACACTCTACTTCTAAAGTCTTTATATTGTCCACCATTGTTGTCACAGTTTTCTTCCTCATCTCCCTCTCTTTAGGTGCAGTGATTGGTGTCACGCATGCTTATAGATCAACTATTCATGTGCGGAATCCCTGGATGGATTCACTTATCTTCACAACTTGGTATTCCATCAGGGCCTCCTTCTCTTCCTGTGCCTCCGAGAATTCGTGATATACTCTCATGAACGTTTGTTGCATTTGTTCTACCTTTTGCATGACCTCATTGCGCTCTTGTTTCACCCTATTGTACTATGTCTCTAATGCAACATTCATTGTTGTAATATTCACTGTCTCACTAGATGTCTTCTCTACGCACACAATCACCTCTTGCATTGCACACATCTGTAGCTCCTGCAATACATCCATTGGTAATTGTAATAGCACTAGGTCTATATGACCTAATTCCCTAACCTATTCTTTCATTTGTGTCATGGGGAAATCGACTTCCCCTGTTGCTAACTTAATCAACCTCCATTCTCTTGTGACTACCAAGGATTGGGAGATTGTTGGGTCTACCTCTCTAATATTGGTAGTGCTTGTTGTTGGTTCCTCCTTCGTCTTTCAACCTAGTGCGATGTTTGTGGCTTCTAATATCTATGGCAATTATGCCATTTGTGCATGCATGTGTTTTTTCATCTCTTTTTGTTGTTTTGTTGCACACTGAAATGTGTCGTTGGTGACTCATTTTACTTGGTCACCTATATTCTCCAAACCTTCTTCTATCAGCACCTAAATATCCACTTCCTTAATGGTTTTGTGCTTCAGCCATTGTTGTCCAGGTCTCCCTGTCTTTGGCTCATTTCTCTTTCTGTCATTGTGTGGTGTTGGTTGTGGCGTTGGCTCCTTTGGGCCCTTCCCTCTATCCTGGTGATCTCCTTATTCTTCCTCCTCATCGAAATCATATATTTTTGGGTTTGGTTTTTCTGATGGCTCTATTTCTGTGGGTGGAATCACCCACTCCTTGTCCCAATCAAGAATAATGTTTTTGATATCCTCTTTCGTTAATTTGTATTGTGTTGGTATCCATTGTTGATATGGGCCCTTATTTTCCTTAACATACATGTGGTGATGCCCTTCCTTAAAACACACCACTTCCTTATATGCCTCAACCACTTGAGGTGGTATGCATGATGTTCCTTCTATGCTCATCTTGATAGTTTCCTTGTAAATATATAATGCAAAATTAGTATCCATTTGACGCACCTCATGTGTAGTTTACCAAAGGTTATGATAGTGTGCAACTAAGCAAGGCTTCTCCTTGAAGACAAAAAATTGGCTGTCATCTGGCTCCCTCCAAGTTGATAGAACAATTAGGATCAATAACCAAGAGTAGTGGAATTTTGTCCCCTTGTCATTTGCTTCCTTGTAGTCAATAAAAAATTGGTTCAACGAAAATGTTTCCCAGTTCATCTAGACACCCTCTACATGTCATTCTGTGGTCGATGTCATTGTAGTTGGCACTTGGTCTCTTCTGCATTTCCTCAACAATTTACAAGCTAAGGCTTTCGTCACAAACCTTATCGTCGAGTCATATATGCTAGAAATGACTAGACTGCACTTTCCACGCAATGTATGAAATTTTTCTTTCATACTCTCAGCAAGAGATTTCTCATTCTTCTTATCAAAAAATAATGGTGTGGGGTCCTACCCCTGTGACAGAATACATGTAATGTGCACTATTAAATAAATATCAATGGATACTATCTTGTCAAGCCACGTGCATCCTTCGTGTACACAACTTAACAACAATTTCACACATGCATTGATCTCCTGGCTCCATACAAAATGCAGTATATTGAACAAGTTTAGAAGACCTATTTTCTACAACCCCCTATCCCACACATGTGGTTCTATGACTATCATGTGGGTCTCAGAACTAATGGATTTCATCAGAAACTTACTGGGTACAAGCTATGGAAACATATTTTCATCCATGATATCATGATCCACATATTTCAGAGTTGGTATCATACCTAACATATCCCCTTCCACTATGACTCCCTTTGGAATAGGTGGCTCAACTAATGGGTACTTTGTATCCTTTTGTAAATAGACCTATTTTGTTGAGGGATTTCTCAATGGGATATAATCCCTGGGGAATATTTTAGTTGAGGACGATGCCTCATGTGTTTCTTCTACAATGGGCGACATTGTTGGTTGGCTATGTGATTTCTTTGGTACTGATGTTGATGGTGTTGTTTCCTTATGTGCCATCTTCCTCTGCAATGCTAGTCTCTACTTCCAACTGGTTCTGGAATTCAATTCTAAGCTTCGGCTTTGTAACTTTGGCTCTCTATGAAAATTGATGAACAATAAACTTCCCTCATTGTCCCTTTACATTCCTTTATACTACATTTCTAGTTATAGCCTCCCTTCATTCCTAAACTCTCTGTCCAATCCACTAATGGTTGGCATTCATTACCTACTTTTACTGCTCCATCACTCTGTATCTTTGGTGAATTCTCCATTCAATTATACAATTGACCAATACCCTCTACATTTAATGGTACATGATACCACTACTTTTTCATCGTGGTAACTCTTTATTGCACATCCCGTCATGGATTGTGTTGAATGTTCTTAGTTCTCATCTATGCAGTCTCGTCTCTCTGCGTGATCTCTTCCTTCTGCGCAAACACTTCCTTTTTCACAGTCTTTCTTCCTTCGTTTGTGCAACCTTCTTTCTTCTTCTCTTCCACGACATTTTCCTACTTCGCCTCTTTATCTTCTAACCTTAAATTCTTGGCTTTCTCAACCTGCGACTTCTTTTATGATCCAATTTCGCTCTTTTTCCCATTTTACTTGCTTTTTTTTTCTTTCTTTTTCTGCATTTTCTTGCTATAGTACATTATAATACAAGTTGTTATACATAGCTCTCCTAGTGCATGGAAGGACGACCTTCCCTATACAATTTTAGTCGACTTCCATTCACTAGTCCTTCCATGACTTGTCCATCCAATTGCTCTAACTAAACAACACATACGTTAGTCACATATGTGATCATGTATGGCCCTAGCCAGTTCATCCTGAAATTTCCTGGGTTTTGTAAGAACTTACTTTCATAGAGTATTACTAGATCTCCTTTCTGGAACTTTTTCTTCTTGATGTGTCTATCATAATATTCCTTTTCTCGTTCTTTTTGTACTTGTTGATGGAACCCTGCAATAAATTGATATTCCTCTAACATTAGTAACTTTGATAGCCCTTCTTCTACTCCACCATAATATGTAAGGTCTATGATCACAGCAAGGCACAGACTCGGTACAAGGAAATACATGGGCATGATTGCTTCTTGACCATATGCTAAGCTAAAGGTCGTTTTTCCTGTCAACTTCTTGCATGTAGTTTTTTAATCCCAAAGCACTGCAGGGATCCTTAAATCATAATCATCTTGCCCTATGTTGCACACCTTGGTTAATGCATTCTCCAGTATCTTATTGAAGGCCTCCATAGTTTCATTTTCTTACGAGTGATATGTAGTGCTCTTTTGATGTTGTATATGGAACTCTTATGTCAATGCCACAATTGTCTTGTTAAAAAAGTGAGTCTAATGGTCGCTCATCAGTATTTTAGGACATTCAAACCTTGTAACTATGTTCTCAAACAAGAATTGTGAAGCTATCTCTACACTGCAATTTATGACTGGTTTTTCCTTTACCCATGTTCTCAAATAGTCTATTGTGGTAATTATGTACCTGGCTCCTGTCCTCCTTCTTGGTGGGTAAAGTGGCCCTACCAAATCCACTACCCATTTTTCACACACCTGCAAGGTAACTTGCAAATTCAAGGGAATCTAATCCCTTTGTGATGGTCTTCCTACTCTCTAGAAAACATCGCAGTTATGACAATACTCTTTTGTGTCCTTATGGAGGGTAGGCCATTGTAGCCCTGCGCAAAATATCTTCTACGTTGACACCTTTCCTGCATAATGTCCTCCTGCAATTCCATCATGTGATTATGCTAGGATCATTGGTATTTCATTTTTTAGCACACATCATTTCAATATCCCATCTATGCCTAACTTATATAAGTTTCATGCAATCAATTGATAATATGTTGCTTTAACCAATAGTTGTTTCTTTTGTTCTATTTCTATATCAAATGGGGCTACTCCTATGCTCACGTATTGGACAATTTCTGCAAAATGGTCATCTACCATTTGGACTGAGAATAAATGTGCATTTGGTACACTATTGTCTAGTTTCCCTATGTATTCCCCTGTTAGTATCTTCTACAAATGGTTTGGTCCTACATTCACTTTCCCTAGTTTCACAATAAATTTGAAATCATACTCTTGGAACAAAAATAACCATATGCATATTCTCCCCCAAAAGAATGGCTTGTTCACTAGATATATGAGTGCAGAATGGTCTATGTACATATTGAAGTGGGACCCAAAAAGTAGTCTCTGAACTTCTGCAAGGCATAAACCATTTCCAAGCCTTCCCTTTCTATCATCGTTTAATTCTTCTTCGCAGTCGACAACTTCCTGCTAGCAAAAGTAATTGGATGGTCTAATTCTCCCTCTATAGGATGGGCTAACATTGCACCGAGTGTTATTGATGATGTGTCCACATGAACATGAAACACTTTCTGCCAATCCGATAATACAAAAATCGGCGTAGTTACTAACGTTTGTTTCAATACATCCATACCCTTCTAACAATAGTCATTCCACTGAAACTTATCCTCTTTCTTCAGTAACTTCTCCATTGGGGTTGTAATATGTGCATATCCTTTAATAAATTTCCAGTAATAATATGTATGACCTAAAGTTGTTCTCAACTGTGTCACTGATTCAGGTGGTGGAAAATTAACAATTATTGCTATCTTGGCCAGATCAACTAACAAACCTTGCTTGCATACCACATGACCTAACAATATCCCAAACGGTGCGCAAAAAATACATTTTTTCAAATTTAATGAAATATGATATTGTCTAAATCTATCAATCATCAACCTTGGAGTTTCTATGTGATCTTTCAGTAGGCTAAAGACAGTCCAATCATCCATATATACTTCAAAAAAATTATGAATAAACACTTTAAAGGATGCGAAAACTACTTTAGAAAACACACAACGTGCATTCTTTAACCCAAACGACATCACTATGTAATGGTAGCTCCCCCATTTTGTCACAAATGGCATCTTATGTCTGTCTTCAGGCACAATATTTGTCTGACGGTATCCTAAAAATCCATCAATGAACGATTAGGCCTCCTTCCCTCCTACAATTTCCAATACTTCATCTGTAAAGGGGGTCGGGAATGGGTCATGCAAGTAAGGATCATTCAAATTTAATAGGTATACACATATTCTAATACTCCCTTGTTTTCTTATCTTGAACCACCATTGGAATTATCCATTCGGACTCCATGACGGGTTCAATTATACCAGCTTCTATCATCCTGTGAAGCTTTTCTTTCACTTTTTCCTTGTACTTTAAATTCAATCTGTAAGGTCTCTATTTTACTGGCTTAGCATCTAGTTTCAACAGGATCTTTATCTCACCCAATTCTCTAGTTATTCCCTTCATATTTGAAAATTTTATTGGAAAAAGGTCTTGAGACTCACGTAATAGGTCTGTAATATTTTCAAGAGTCTCATCGTTCCAATAATCACCAATGTTTGCAAACTTTGGTTTCTCCTTCGTTCCAATGTTCACTTTGTGCACTCTTAAGGGCTTCACATATGCATTGGATTCAAGTACTAGACCTACTACGTTGTGCTCCCCTTCAGTCTCTAGTAACTGTACATTTCTTAGGTCTTCTTCTTCTTGGTCTTCCTTGGTAATATTATAACATTCCAATAGTTCATGAGTTGCTGCGGACTTTCTATGTGCACTACATGTAGGTACTATTTTTACTTGTCCTTCTTCCATAAAAACTTTACCTCTAATGAATCGTAAAGATGCATCTAGTAAAGGTGACTCAGCTTTAAAATTAAATGTTACTTTAAAGTTTCATATGAGCTCTTCCCAGTCTGTCGTTCCTCTGTGATCTAAAAATGAAGAAGACTTGTATTCTTGAAAATATTTGCAAGATTTTAATTCATGTGTTAAAATGCAAATGGATCAATTTTTCAACACAACTTTTATGGAAATTACTCATTCAATATGCATATAAACAACAGCAATAAATAGTGAACAGAAAACACATAACATAGAAAATGATAAAGGAGTTCACCCCTCTCGTGGGCTACATCTCCTGGTCCAGCTTCCAATGGATCTTTTGTATTATTTGCTCAAAGTGCTCAAATATGTGATTTACAATGCTCAAAATGCCAAATAGATGGCTCCAATGGCTTTAGAATGTCCAAAAACCCCTAGCTGGGCTTTTATGGCACCTCGTTTGGCCAAATATTGAAGAAGATAGGCTTCCTGGAAGTTCCCCTTCAAACTTGCTATCTCTGGATCGCCAAAATGCACCCTTGTTGCCTCAACCTAGCCCCCATGCACTTTTATGTGGAAAAACCCAACATCGGGTGCAACCACACAACCGGTACAAACTATATAATGGTTACGCGTTGGCCCTTAACCATCTAAGGCCCATGGGCATATGAAGCGCCATATGACCGCGTGCATATATATAAAGGGCCAAAGTTTAAAACGGTCAGAAAAGGCGTGCCCGTGGTCACATTGGATACACATAGGACCAGTGGATCATATGAAAAGGCTATACGATAAATGGTCGTAGGGTGCACATATGGTAACATTGGTTACATTGTATACACATAGGACTGGGGGCCGGGGCTAAGCCTCGGCCCGGTCCGCGCCCCAACATACAATACAATTCAATTGAAATAAAATCAAACCCATATATATGTTAAGTAATACATGAGGGCATGCCGGTTGGGCAGCCCTTCCCAAGGCTTTACCTTTCCCGGAGGTCACGGGGTCGAATCCGACCGACAACACAACTTTTAAACCAATATCCAGACGACACGTGGTGGCCATTGATTGGGCCACGTATCGCCATCCCATTCACTGCAACCAAGCCACGTCATACACCAACTGTCCACACAACATCCTTCCATGTGTCATATGGACCTGCCACGTGTCGTACATCTTGCCATGTCAACATCCGTACAGACTATACGGATTGTACAGTTAGCACAATTTTTTTTGCATGTTTGTCATTTTGAACAGAATGTGATATCTCTCTCATCCGACGTCTGTTTGAACCCAAACGAGTTGCGTTGGGTTCGTGATGACGAGGCCTACGCTCTTGTTCAATTTGAAGCAATTCTGGGCACTTTGAATTTTGAGCAAAATTTGATCCCCTGGATCACTATGCACACCTCTAGTTCTAAATACCAGTTCCTAGGAACTGTCCCCAGCATATGTACAAACCTGTGCATCCATTCCTTCCTCTTAAATTTCCTCCAAGTTGTAGTACATTGTGCAACATGATCCTTAGGATCGCTCATCCCTATATACTTGTGCATAATGTTCTTTGTTCCAAACTTGATCAACATTATCATTTTACAATGTTTCCAATCCTTTATCCCTTCCTTGTGGGTTTCCCACCATCTTTTCGGGGTCGCTCTCAGTGAAACATTTAATGCTAATAACCATTTTTTTAGGTATCTACAACTCAAATTCATTGAAAAAAGAACTTACCTCGGTTAATCCTTAAAAATTTGGCGTATCATGTATCTCTATTCTGATCCAACGCAAATAGAGAGTAATGTGATCACACCTTCTGGTCAATACTTCATGCAATCGGTGTTGTCAATGTTCAATTCCTTCTTCCAAGTTTGATTCACAGGAGCTTATGCTTCTCCAAATAAGAGCACCATCTGCAGTGGGGTTGACATAGTCATCCATGCGTGTTGTCTTATTGTATAAGTTATCAATTTCCTTTCTCACGAGCTCCAAATATATCCTTTCCTCCATAGGGTCTAATGGAATTTTTGGATATATGGGATGACTCGAGTTCTATCTTAGTTCTCCAACAAAATCCTTTTCACCATTGACCCTTCTCATAAACCAGAAGGCTACACCGCGCACAGAATGCACATCACAGTCTCATCTGAGATGGTTTATGGGTGACTATAGGACACATATGTCTACAGTTATGGAAGGGATTGGAGATGTTATTTTTACTTCTCTTGCATGCATTCTACAACAACATTCATCAGATCTACCATTTTACTCATTCAATATCATATATTGTGCATACTTATTTTAATGTGCACTGTGAATAAACCCTAACAAATGCATTCATCTAACCATTCATTCATTATAAAGGATATAAAAGAACACATCACACATAAAGACACAAATTTTTACCATGGTTCACCCCCCGGGCTACATCCACAAAGATCTTCTGCTTATTTCTTATTCTTCATCAAAACAATGTTGTGCACATTACATCAAATGGTGCATGTGAGGTTGACAAACATCGCACCAAGCTCCATATCTTGCAACCTGACCCTCAATTATAGCTCAACACTAACTCCATCTGAGCTCCACATCTCTTAACAAAACACATCCCTTGGTTATCTATATTTCAATGGCATCCATCCTCGCCCTGGATTGAACCTCTTGTGCAACACTTATCTACAATTTATATAAGGACTTTGTTGGAATCCTTGCCAATACCAATTCCATTTGTTCTATGTACTTAAGTTGTTTTTGTGCCAGTTCCTCGTCTACTCGCAACATATATTTAATAAGGTTTAAATCGTCACTAGCCAATGTTGTTATCTACACTGTTGTTTCCTCACTCTGCATTGTTTGTTTTTGTGTTGCGTATTCAGGATGTGCCATGGTAACCCGTATCTACTCTAATACCTTCCTGAACTCTATCAATTCTTCCATTATCCTTTCTCTTTTTTATTCTTCCTCCTCATATTATTTTGTAGTGTGGTCTTGTACTCTCTCTGTGACTAGTTATACATCATCCTTTTTTATGGTATACTCAGGGACTTCCTTATGCGCTTTCATTTTCTTGCACGCCCCACCTGTCTATACAATCATTCTCTTTGGTGGCCTTGAATTTGTTGGCTCAAGGTCGGTGGAGGCGACTGGATGGTAAAGTCATTCTTGCAACAAAGGTCAAGTCTTGTGCTCAAACCTGAGCAAGGACATGGTCTAGTCGTGAAACAAATCCTAACTGGGCTAAGCCCGCATACCTTTTGGTCCTCGAGGTGTAGGACAATCGGTGACGAAGTGTACTGTTAAGGAACTTCGTGATGTTAAAGTCACCAGTTCGAAACCCGCAGGGACAAAAAATCCAGCCATATTAAGGAATAGTGTGGCTCAGACTAGTTGTGATCCCCGGGTGATTTTGACAACTTATATGCCCCTGAGTCGCGATTTCTTAGCCACAGATTAGTCACACATGTCACGGAAAAACTAACAAACAAACAAACAAAAAAATAATTTGTTGGCTCTGCTTTTCTTAGGGTATCTGGTGTATCCCCTCCTACATGTCCCTCCTTTGCAGGGATGTTATCCTTCTTCTGTGTTGTGCTATTAGTGGTATTTGTTTGGTCCTTCTGTTGTGTGACTAGCTTGGGGATATTATTTTTCTTTGTTTTTGCACTCCCCCCTGTTGGCTTTGTGTACCTTTCTAGTTCTCTTGTGTTTGTTGTTGTGGTACTCTTTCTTTATGATAAGACTACTTTTGTTGATTGCTTGTCTTTTGTTGGTTGCTTGTCCTTGGTTGGCTTTGTATCCTTTGGTTGTTCTATTGGAACCTTCCATTCCTCCTTCCAATCCTTCATCACCCATTAGACCTATTTTTTTGTGACACGGTACCTCATCTACATCCATTCCTTTGATGGATCCCTTTTCGCCTGAATCCACATATTATGTCGTGAGGCTTTAAATTTAGCTATGGTTTTGTATTTCTCCACAACCTTCGATGGGATCCTCTAAGTTTTTTCCACCTTTTCTTGGATTTCTTCAAAGTATGTCTTGAAGATGATGGTATTTTCCTTCTTGTCTTTTGTGATAGTTGTGTTCCATAGTGATTCATACTGTGTTGCGTGACACCTTCCAGTTCTCTGGAAAAACATAGTAAATTTGGGGTGCTTCCAACCCACTAATGCAATCAAAATGATAATCCAGGAGTAATGGAACTTCATTCCTACATACTGGGCATCTTTTCAATCATCCAAAAATAAATTTAATAAGTAATGGCTCCAACTTAATGCCATTCCCTTCACGAACTATGTGACTGTTTCTATGACGCATGCTAACACTTTCTCTTTGCGACACTTTCTTAGGAGTTTACAAGCCATTAGTTTGGTTGCTAGCCTTGTTGTTGGTTCACTGGTCCTGTTGATGATGATCCCTCTGGATCCTCTCTCTATCCCTTAGGTTTTCTCCACCTCTTTTTCCAAGGCTTTCTCCTTGGTATTTTCATCTAGGTACTATGTGGGTGGCTCGCCATTGGTGGGCAGACCTGTTATCTTTTCTATCAAAACAACATCTATGGAAAATTGTGTGTCAAACCATAAAATACCTCCATGCATGACTTCCAGTAACTACTTGACACATTTATTTACATCCTTGCCCCTGCCAAAGTGTGGGATCTCCAACAGGTTCATGATACATGTGTTGCATAACCCTTGTATCCATTATTTTGGTTCCATTATGGGTACGCCTATCGTGCTAACCCATCTGATTTCTAAGTATACTTGTTGCGCGAACTCTAGTAATTTATCTGTATCCCTGACATCATGGTATGAATAACGCAGTTTGTATACACATCCAAGTAAGTCTACGACAACTGTTACCCCTGCTGATATGCACAGTAACACAATGGTTACCTCGTGTTTCTTGCGCGGAGATCTTTGGACCTACTATTTTCCTTTCCCCTTTACCGACACCCTTAAGGGCCCTACTTCCTGATATGTTTTATCTTCATCCTCTTCCTCTCTGCCAGCCTACTGCACAATGGTCTATGTTGTTGGTGTTTGTTCATGTTGTGCTTGCTATGTGCTAGCTTGAGTCCTCGGCTCATTGGACTCAATCCTTTCCTCATCCGCTTCTTCCATGGGATGAATTTTTTCTTGTGTCGGGTTTGGATCTACTGTTGTGCTTGGTGGGTCAATCTGCATCTATTATGTTTTCTCCTCAACCAATGTAGGACTCACTAGTTCTGGGGAAGGAATGGCGTCGACATCCACCACTCCCTCTATCTGCATAGGGTTTTCTGC
This sequence comes from Picea mariana, assembly GCA_032191745.1. NCBI lineage: Eukaryota > Viridiplantae > Streptophyta > Pinopsida > Pinales > Pinaceae > Picea > Picea mariana. The sequence goes on from JASDQU010101860.1 coordinate 145,986, forward strand.
TTCTGTTGTTTATCTACTGCAGTAACCTTATGGAACTATGTGTCTTCCTTGACATATGAATCAGTGATCCAACTTTAGGTGGTTCCATCATGCTAAATCACCTGAAATCTCACTGTCCTCCTACTAAATTGCATGTTTGTTCTTCACTTCTTGCTGTGTAGATATGTGTTTGCTCGAATTCACAATGTGGCTTGTTGAACCCTAATTTGGATTCTAAATTGTTGTCATAAATTCTCCAAAGCTTTCCGATCACGCTTTATTAGTTTTCATAAATGTTCCAAATATTTTCAGGAACACTTTCTCCACTGTCATGAATTTTCGTTTTGCGCCTTCCTTTTTCTGATGACTGGTTTATCATTTCCCGACTATTTCATTTTTCTGGTGCGTTGTATTTTTCTATTGTGATAGTCCTCTAGCGCACAAGTATTTCCTTTTTTCATATCTATCCTACACGAAGTATCTTCTCTTCTTGTCGCACTAACTTTCTGTCTGCGGCGCACCATCATTCTCAATTATATATCTATCACTTATTCCTCTAACTACTTATTTTTGTCTTTTCCTTCATTTTTATACTTTTCTCTTCCTTTTTCTTCTTTTAACTCCTACTATTTAAAATATGTACAAGTATACTTGTTGCACTAAAACTACTAATAGTTAGTAGGTCTATTGTCCCTATACAGTTTCAGTTGACTACCATTCACCAGTACTTGGATTTTCTTGCCTATTAAGTCTTTCTACTATACATCACCTCCATCTATGACAAACTTTATATGTGATGGCCCTAGCCAATGCATTCTAAGCTTCCCTGGGTACTGCAAATACTTACTGTCATAGAGGAGAACCAGATCGCCTTCCTTAAAATTCTTCTTCTTGATATGTTAGTCATGCCATGCCTTATCCTTTGCTTTTTGGACCTCCTGATGGAAACCTGCTATAATTTTGTCTTCTTCCAATTCCATAAGTTGAGCCAATATTTCATGTGTTTCTCCCCTTTATGTCATATATGTAATCATTTCAATGCACAGACTTGGTATCAAATAATCTAAGGGAACTACTGCTTCTTGTCCATACACCAATCTAAAGGGTGTTTTTCTTGTTAGCTTCTTGCATGTAGTCCTATAAGCCCGAAGTACTCTTGGTACCTTCAAATCCCAATCATCTATGTTCACATTACAAATCTTTGTCAAGGAATTCTCCAAAATCTCGTTAAAGGCTTCCACTGCTCCATTAGCTTGAGGGTGACAAGGAGTGCTATTTTGGTGTTGTATCTTAAACTCTTCAAGAATTACCTAAATTGTATTGTTAATAAAGTGAGTCCCCTAATCACTCATAAATATTCTTGGACATCCAAACCTTGTCACTACATGTTCAAATAAAAAGTGTGTTGCAGTCTCTGCACTGCAATCCTTTACTAGTGTTGTCTCAACCCATTTGGTCAAGTATTTTGTCACTGTAATAATATATCTAGCTCTTGATCTTTGTGTTGGTGGATTAATTGGACCTACAAAATCTATTTCACATTTATCAACCACTTGTAAAGTTACTTGAGGTATCAATGGAATTTCATCCCTCCTAGATGGTTTTCCAACTCTTTGACAAACATCACACTTTTGACAGTATTCCTTTGAATTCTTGTGAATTGTTGGCCACCATAATCTTGTGCAAAATCCCTTCTACGCAATAGATTTCCCTGCGTAATGTCCTCCAACAATCCCTTCATGCGCCTTTGCTAAAATGATAGGCCTTTCATGCTCCATCACACATCTCCTTAAGATGTTATCTACTCCAAGTTTGTATAAATGACTTGTAATCAACTGATAGTCTGCAGCTATGACCACCAATATTTTCTTCTACGTAGTAGTAAATTATCTTGGTGCAAAGCCTATACTCAAAAACTCAATAATGTCTGCAAAATACTCATAATATATATGTACTGAAAACAATTGCGCATCTAGAAATTTGTCTTCCAAGTTACTGGGTTCTTCTCCATTTGTTGTTCTGGATACGTGATCTGGTCCTGCATTCAATTTTCCAGGTTTGACCACAACTTCAAATTCAAATTCTTGGAACAAAATTAGCCATTTTCATATCCTCCCCCCAAACACTATATTATTGACTAAATATCTCAGAGCATAATGATCTGTAAACATATTGAAATGTTTCCCTAACAAGTAATGTATATATTTTTACAAAGAATACACCATAGCTAAACATTCCCTTTCTGTAGTGTTATATTTATTTTCTGAATCTGATAAATTTCTGCTTGCAAATGCAATAGGGTGATCTATATCACCTTCTTCTAGTTGGGTTAATATTTATCCTAATGTTATTGAAGATGCATCCATGTGCACGTGAAATTATTTTTCCCAGTCCTGAAACACTAAAATCAACGCATTGACCATCTTCTCCTTCAAAATATCCAAACTCTGTTGGCATTCCTCATTCCACTGATACTTTGTGTCCTTCTTCAACAACTTTTTCATTGGCATGGTAATCTGTGCATATCCCCTTATGAACATCCTGTAATATCCTGTATGATCAAGGGTACTCTTCAACTGACGCACTGACTTTGGTGGTGGTAAGTTAACTATGACAACAATTTTAGTAGGATCATCCAGTAGACCCTGTTTACACACCACATGCCTTAAAAAAGTACCAAAAGGTGCGTTGAAAATACATTTCTTGATATTCAATGATATCTGACACTTTTTGCATCTGTCCAACATCATCCTTAATACTTCAACATGATCCTTCAACAAACTGAACAATGTCCAATCATCCAAGTAAACTTCTAAAAACTTATGAATAAAGTCCTTAAAGGCTGCTACTACTACTCTTGAAAAAATTGTTGGTGCATTCTTTAATCTAAATGGAATAACTGTATACTGAAATGATCCCCACTCTATAGAAAATGTAGTCTTGTGTCTATCTTTTGGTATTATCCTAATCTAATGATATCCTGAAAACCCATATGTGAATGAATAAGTTTCTTGACCCCCTACATTCTCCAATAATTCGTCTGTAAATGGGGTAGGAAAAGGATCATGTAGGAAAGCATCATTCAATTTTCTGAAATCTACACAAATATTGATCCCTCCTTGCTTATTTTCCTACACTACCATAGGAATGATCCATTTTGATTCTTCCACAGGTTCTATGACACCAACCTCTATCATTTTGTCAATGTTTTTCCTTCACTTTCTCTTTGTATATTGGATTCAATCTGTAAGGTCTTTGTCTAATAGGTCTAGCTTTTGGCTTCAAAGGGATCTTTCTCTCTCCTAACTCTCTTGTTAATCCCTTCATCTCTGAGAATGTCGCTGGGAATAAGTCACTGTACTCACGCAATAATTCGGTGATCCTTTCTACTGTCTGATTATCCCAATAATCTCCAATACTTTCCATCTTTGGGTTTTATGCAATTCCCATGTTTAACTTCTTGATCTTTAATGGTGCAGCATAATGTTATGAATCTAGCTTGGGATCTTCTACTTCCCTTTCACATTCCACTTCTGGGATCTATATATTGCGTGGATTATCTGGATCTTCTTCTTCTACAACGTGATAACAATGTAGCAATTGTTTAACTATATGTCTAGCCTACTTTTGGTATGTTGGGAAAATCAAATTATGGTTCTTCAAATATCTCGTCTCTTACCACTTTCAGCATTGTATCTATCTCTGGACTATCATGCTCAAAGGAAAATGTAACTAAAAAATTATGTTGTATCTTTTCCCAGTTTGTATTTTCTCTGCATTGTTTCGATGTAGCATAATCTTATGAATCTAGCTTAGGACCTTCTACTTCCCTTTCACATTCCACTTCTGGGATATATATATATTGCGTGGATTATCTGGATCTTCTTTTTCTACGACGTGATAACAATGTACCAATTGTTTAAATATCTGTCTAGCCTACTTTTGGTATGTTGGGATTATTTCAAATTATGGTTCTTCAAATATCTAGTCTCTTACCACTTTCAGTGTTGTATCTATCTCTGGACTATCATGCTCAAAGGAAAATGTAACTAAAAAATTATGTTGTATCTATTCCCAGTTTGTATTTTCTCTGCATTGTTTCAGTTCTATGTACCTGTTCTTCAAAATGCCTTATAATGTGTGAATAAAATGGTGTGGCCATTATTATAGTGTTACTAATCTCCATTGAACCATGCACTTATCTATATGTTCTTGAGGTTGTCCAAATCCCTCATATTTCTCGTCATATCGATGTGCCTTCTTTGTGTCAAATTTGATGCGCAATAACCTTTTGCACTGAAACCAATTGTTGGCATTCTCCTTATGTGTACCCCACCATCTTGTAGGTGTAGATTTCAAAGAAATATTTAATGTTGGTAATCTCTAATTTTCCATAACCTCTACCTCAAACTTGAGTAAAAATTCTTCTAAGTCATTCATACCATAAAAAGTAGGAGGCTCTCTTACCTCTGAACCAATCCATTTCAGTGTGTGTGTCATTCTGGCACATCTTCTGGTAGATAATTCATGTAGTCGTTGGTCTCATTTTTCCAGTCATGTGTCAAAGTCTGAAGCATAAGAACTAATACTCCTCCAACTCAACATTCAATATGAAATTGGGTTGATATAATACTCTTCACGCGTGATTGTTCTGTAATTGATTGACATCTTCTGTAAGAATATTGTTTGTCACAGGTTCCACATACCTTCCTCCTTCTGAGGGATACAATGGCGCAATAACTTTGTACTCCCCTGATTCAAATATCGTCTTCCTTGTCTTCAATTTAATAATATTTGGGTTATCAAAATCCCAATCCAAGCCCAACAATGTTGGATATGTTGAAGTATTATCTACTATGTCAATGACTTCAAAGTATGCCATGGATGCATCTTCTCATGTCTTAGCTCCACCTCTAGTAACTATATTAATATGCTTCTCATCCTCTTCTCTGTTTTCCACCCTGATCCATTGCACGTTCTGATTGATCTGGTTCCTCTTGTCCTGTATCTTTATCAAAAGTGTTGGAAAATATTTTGTTTCATGGTATGTTGTGTGACAATACATACATGTCATAGGTGGTTGTGGGAAGTCTCTTACATAATGCCCTAGTTTCTGACAGTTATGAAAAACTACTAGTCCTTGATCTCCTACAAAGCCTCTTCATCCACAGCCTCCTCCTACGAATCCTCCTTTGTTTCCCTGATTATATACACATGATGTATTATACTAAGGTCCCTGATTATACTGTGGTTGCACATTATTATACTGGTGGCTTTGCACACTATTGTGGTGGTGCTCCAAACGGTTGCACATTGTTATACTGTGGTTGTGCTTGAAACTACAACGTGATATTATACTGTGGTTGTTGTGAATTGTTATATTGTGATTTCTATGCATATTGTCTTTTTACATGTTCATCCTACACCCTGTATGTATCTGCAATCCTTTCTTTCATCATCTCCAAGGTTCTACAGTCCTTGTCTTCATGTCCAACTAACTTGCAAAAATTACAAAATGTACTCTTTGGTATTGTCTGATACTTCTGCATTAGGGGGAAGTGATAGGGATCATCCCCATTTGTTTTGTAAATCTCACACCATGGTCCTCCTGAAGCTAAAGGGTTTTTCATACCCACTCCAATATACTACGCAAATAATGGGCAGTCATTCTTATGATGGCCTTTTGTCTTGAACATTGTACACCAGGAATATTCTCTTTTCTCTTTTCCTTTATTCTGATTCAACTGGAATGTTAATTTCTTCATATATTGCCTCATCTCTTCCACAATTGGATTTGTATGCTTGTATTGGTTTTATTCTAACTGCAATGCTGCTTGTAGAGCCTTAGTCTGGCTCTGGAATTTTTGTTGTCCCGGAGGATAGTTCAAGTGTGGAAACAAAGAATTAACAAAAAAATGTTTATCTTGTGTATCAATAATATATTAATTTAACTTACATTTTATCCTCTTGAACTTATGGTCCACTTCTCAGACCGATTCTCCTGGTTTCTACTTAATCTCTATTATTTCATTCATAAACTAGTCTTCTGAGCTTGGTTTCTGAAATTCATTGATTAACTGCCTCTTTACTTCTACAATAGTTTTAGGTGCTCATGTCGGGTTATTTCCTGCGAGACCCATGTACTAACCTAGTGCGTGGTCTATGAATGTGATTTCCAACTGCGCAACCTTTGTATCTTCATTTGTAATCTGATTTCCTACCCATATCTTCTCACAGATAAACAAATTCTTTTCTGGGTCATCTGACCCATCCCCTCGGAACTCTAGTAACCTAATAGTTGGATCTTTTCCTACCATTGTGAAGTTTTTTGTACTACCACATCCACGTGGTGTAGATACTTGACTGCTACTTGTTGAACTTGCATTTTTGCTTGAGTATTCACTAGATCCGCGTCCTGTAAAAATTATTCTACCATTAATCACTTGTTGGTTAATTGGTTTTTCTTCTTCAAATGTCTTAGTCGCACATGGGGTGGTGGGTTCCACACTAATTCAGATCTGGAATGGAGAGCCTTCCTCTGCATCGGACCCATAACCTCTTTTTTTCCTCTCATATGTGGCATGCAATAAATCATCAATCTTCCCTGTGGTGCGGAGATCCTCTACCTCTTCCTCATCGTTGTCCAATCCCTCTCGCTCGACTACTGTCCTCTTATTGTTATTCATATTATATTGGTAGGATCGTTCGTTGTGTGTCACACCTTCTTTCCTTATGATTTCCCTAGTTTTCATCGTCCATCATGATGGGGTCAATTGCTTCCTTCTTTTGGCTACTCTCTAGAGCCTTCTCCATTTCTCAAATATTCTTTAGTGCTTCCCCCAACTCCCCCATGCACGTAAAGTGATCTAGTTGTATGATTCCATGGTTATCATGCCTTTATCATGTAATAAGATCTTGATTGGCGTGTAAAGAGACCTAAGGTACCTCCCTCTGGGTACCCTCAAGAAATATTGCTCTACAATGGTATATGAATCCATTGTGTCTATTGAAAATTCAATAATAAACCCTATAGTAATATTGTCTAACCAGAAATCCATTGCGCGCGTGAATTTATTATTAACTCTTTTCCAATTGCGCAATATTTTCAGCAGACCACTCTATTGGCCTGATCTGATTAGTCAGATGGGTATATTTGAACCTCAATATCCACTCCTATAATAATTCAAGAAAATAACATAAATATGCTTCATGCAAATCAATAAACACATACCTCTGCAGGTACTAGCGCGATGCATACATGGAACTCTTATTATATTTCTACGCGAACTCTAGTTGCTTGTCTCCAACCATCTTTCAATCTCTTACTTCGAAGGATTCCATGGCTTGAACATCCCTTTCTACCACTACATATTCTTCACCAAACCCCTTCCAGGCTTTCCTTCTGAGTTCCAGCCAGAAACAGAACCATTTGTTGGATGTATGGGTTGACCCAGGTTCTACCTTAGTTCTCCAACAAAACCCTTTTCACCATCGACCCTTATGGTAAACCAGAAGGATACACCACGCACAGAGTGCACAACGTAGTCTCACCCGAGATGGTTTATGGGTGACTGCAGGACACAGATGTCTTGAGTCATGGAAGTGATTGGGGATGTTCTTTTTACTTCTCTTACATGCATTCTACCATAAACATTTATCAGATATACCATTTTACTCATTCAATATCATCTATTTTGCATATTTATTTTAATGCGCACTATAAATAAATCCTAACATATGCATTCATCTAACCATTCATTCATTATAAAGAATATAAAAGAACACATCACACATAAAGACACCATTTTTACCATGGTTCACCCCCCCTAGGCTACGTCCACAAACATCTTCTGCTTATTTCTTATTCTTCTTCAAAATAGTGTTGCACGCATTACTTTGAATGGTGCATGTGAGGTTGACCAACGTCGCACCAAGCTCCACATCTTTCGACCTTACCCTCAGTTACAACTCAACACTGACTCCATCTAAGCTCCGTAGCTCTCAACAAAACACATATTCTAACTCAGAACTCAAAAATTTCTTCAAGTGTTTCGCTCATTAAAAACGTGATAATGACTTACTTCATCAAAGACTAGACACCCCTATCTACTTCATACATCTTCTATTTATACTACAAAAATGGGTAGAAACCCTTACATTATGACTCAAAAACCCTAAATTGAAGTGGAATCCACTTGTCCACTTTCTAACTTCCTTTTTTTGCAATTGGTCTTCGATCCAATCATTCCTTGTGCTAGTCTTTCTTCTTTTCTAGCACGCTGCTCGTTTTCCCTTTTTCGCACTGATCTTCCTTCTTTTCTAGCGCAGGTTGTTTCCTTTTGTCCATTCTTATTTTATTATTGCACTTAACTCCCAAAATTTCTTGCTCCAATCGGTGCAGTGACCTTTAAGCCTCCTCCTTCAAAAATAATCTCTCTTTTCTTCAAGTTAATAATCACTTGATTATCGAAGGCCCAATCCATTCCAAGAAATGTTGGATACGGCTGATTGTTATCCATGATCTCAATGACTTCAAAGTTAGCTACATTTTGCACTCCATATATGTTCATAGGTACTCCTACCAGTCTCTCGATAGGTATTATCTTGTGTTGGTTATCCAACCTTAACTGAACACTTGACCAAACTGGCTTAAATTTCCCCATCATATCCTATGTCTGTCTTGGAAGAAAATTGAAATTTGATCCTAAGTCCAAGATAACATTATCCATGTAATATTATCCTATATGTGCACTTAATCCAAACTCTCTTTTTTTCCTCTTCTTGCGCAATACTTGGTTCACTACTTTTTGCAT